>VZTT01010406.1:0-30017 GCA_013400855.1 Buphagus erythrorhynchus | reverse complement strand
GAAAAAAAAAAGAAAAAAATCCACTTGTTCTTGTGGCCTTCTTCACTTTTAAGATTGTCTGCCCACCCTTGATTTTCCATCCACCATTTCTACAGAAAGCATTTTATTTGTCAATTGTATATTAAACCAAAGGTTCTCCTTTTCCCCCTTACATTTATAAGAATCTAAAGCAGCAACAAGGTCCCCATGAAAACTTGCTATTTAATTGTCCCAGTTCTTGTTGAGTGCTGCTGTGAAAAGTGACACACTTCAGCCATAGGCCAGTACTTTTTTAAGAGTTGGTGCTCAAACCCAGAGTCCTCTTTTTGATGAGGAGTGTGTGCATCTGTCTGAAATTCCAGGATAGGCCCCAGCTCCACGATTGGAGTCTCCATGGATTGTGGACTGCTGCGGGCTCTAACAAGGGATTCCAGTGTCTTTATTAAGGTATCACCCCACAAAGAAGCAGCATTGTTGGTTGCACTCTCTCCTCAGCCCTCGCCCATTGCTTTTCCATAGGCTGGCTTTAGTTGCTGCTCTTCCAAAGATTTGCCTTTATCCCCTGTTCTCTAACAGATGCTGCTGCTGAGGCAAGGGGAGCTGTGCCTGTGTTGAGGGTGTTGTAAGAGCGGTGCTTAAAGCAACGTACAGTTCCTCCTCCCCACAGCCCCCTAAGAAGGAGAGAAACATTAGAAAAGCTGAATAAGGGGTGGCTTATAGAACAAGCTGCTTTCCCTGGAATTAACTGCAGCTGTTATTCTTAAGCTAAGTATTTGTGCTTAGGAATGTGTTTACATTTCCTCGGTTCTCTCCTGCCGTAGCTCTCGCTTCCGTTTGGTGTCGGTGGTACTTTAATAAAACGAACAGGATGGCCCGGGAGGGTGAGCCTGGTGTCACCCACGGAACTCAGAGCAGGGGCCGGGGATGGAGCCAAATTGAGAGGTGCTCAGAAATCACTGATCTGTTTTGCTGGCCTATGGATGAAAGGAAGCCATCACGGAGCAGAAAAAGCATGGCTGATCAGAGCCCATTTTTGTTAATCAAATATTCATTAAAGGAATCTTTCCTCCACACACATTTTTTTTCGCCCCCTCTCTTTTGGAGTTCCCCTGATTGGCAACTGTTTGTAGTTTCCTTTTTTTTTTCTGAATCCCCAGTTTTGTAAAATTCTAAACAAAATATTCCATCAACCAATTCTATACAATGAACATTTGTAAGCCAAAAACTTGCTCTTGTTTCAAAGACAAGAAGGGCGCTATGCTCTTTTCCAACATGATGGCAGTCATTTCAGATGATTTATAGAAGTCATTTTTTATTTTTTGTCATTTGTTGGGAGTTACTAACCACATTGTAAACTTGCCCCCTTGCTGCATATTTTACATTTCTCTGCTTTACTGAAAATATGAATGAGCTGTCAGTTCTTTGTTTAGAAAGTGGTAACCTTGGAAGTGTTAGATGTTTCAATACCTTCAAAGAATTCAAAGTGCCCATTTTACAATGAAAATTCCACTTGCAGCTGAAAGAGCAGAGAAATTTAAATGGAGCTTTAGCTTCAGCTAGTCTCAGAAATTAACGTGAGGTTTTTGCTTCTCTGCTCTTCTCCCACTGTAGGTGGTTTTTTCATTGACAGTCCCTATTGCCAGCCTCTCAGCATCGCACCTTTTATTATTCACTTGGGCCCTCAAGATTTCTTCTCTGACTTCTAGAACCATCAGGTTGTGTGGCTTCAAATGGCATTTTGTACATGTCTTAAAAGCAAGAAAAACGTGGCTTGTTTTGAGGTTTCTCAACTTCAGACACGGAATCTGAGCTTTTTTCCTTTTTTTTTTTTTAAAGTGTTTTTTTCACTTCTTGAACTTTGCTCCATGTAATGAAAAGCAATACTTAGTCCAAGCCACAGTCCTCTCTTTGGGTACATAGCAATAGATGTGTATATACTCCTGGTTATTTCTTTACACTAGAAGGGGAAGGACTGGAGTGTTGAGGGGGGGGAACCAAACACCAAATCAAGGCACAACCCGGGTCGAGTGCTGCTTCAAGCACGGAAATCTGCCTTTACTTTCGCTATTGAAATCCTTCAGAATTTTAATACTACACTGTATTTGCATGTTTCCTATAGAAGTTGCTACAGAGCTGTGCAATGGTCACTCCTGAAGCAGCAGTGCTTTGTACCATTGTGCATGTCAGCAGACATGAAATGTAGCAAAACGGCAGAAGAAATAGAACATATATTTTTTTTCTGAAACGTAACTGAATGATATATTCTCTCTCTTCCCCACATCATTGATATGAGGCACAAAAATGGTAGGCTTGAACTTGAAAATCAAGTGGATTGCTTTTGTGTCTCTTAAAATCATCACCAAATGATAGGAAAACACAGTATTTGGGAAACATCCAGTTCAAAACCTTTGCTGCTCTAAATTTACTAAGTTTTTTCCCTCTTGAATATTTGTATGTTGATATTTTGAGATTGTCAATCAGCAATAACTGAAAGGTGAATGTTTTTTTAAATGGTATTGGAACATCTATATGTTGCAGCTTAAGACTTCTAAGCAGTTTTCAGCAGGTTAATTCCACTTTATTCTCATTCTCTCCGGACCTTCATAGCCATATGCACTTGTATAAAATAAGCAGAAATGTAGTGACTGTAAGCTGAGATCGTGATATAAAAGGTAAGAGATTTTATTTTCAGCTTAAAGAATATTTTTATTGCTTTTTTTCTAAAAATCTCATATACTTGTGACAATCTTGTATATGGCACGTTTTTATTATGTCTTGTTAACTCAGTGTTTGAAGAGCTAATACATAGGTCTGAATCCCAACTTTGTATTAAGGCCAATTCAAATACTCCAGTTTCAGTTAAAAAAGAAAATATTAACTTATGCTTAAGAAATGGTTTGGTTTTATCAATAGACTGTGATTTTTCTCCTGTGTAGCATAAAAAGCTGTGTTGATACTGCTGTGTCAGGCACTGCATTCCTTGCATCCCTGTGGACACGTTTGGGTAGGTACCAAAGCCAGGCCATGGCCTGCTCTGAATGCCACACTTTGGTTCTGGCTATGTGCAATGCATGACACAATAACGAGAGAAATTATTTCCCTAAATTATTAAACCTAAACTCCAAATGGAGAATTAACAACTTTGATGATATTGCAGTTAAAATGGGCAGAGATCAAGTTACATTAGGCCAAATTAATTCAGGAAGCAGCCAGGTTTGCTTCCCTCCTGTGGGTGCAGTGCAGAACAGGAGGGCAGGCAGGCAGGGATTTATCTCTATGTGAATCCTTTGCTTAGCTGTGGTTTTCTACACCTGGAAATTAGGATACAGCCATCCATAAATAATTGTTTTTAGTTCTGTAGTAAAAGTTTTAACAATATCTTACTTAGATTCAAATGGGTTTGGATTATGACCTATTGGTGCACATGATATGTGTAGTTTTAAAGTACTATTTTTTTATTTGTCTTTTACACCTTGCGTTATGCAAAGTTGCATAGTACAGTACTCCAGAAGTGCAGTACTTGCAGTACTTGAAGTTGCTGGAAACAACTCTTTTTATATAAAAATGGTTAAAAAATAAAAAAGCAAAAGGGAGCAAGCTGCTGCTGATGTATTAGCATTTTAGGGTCTCAATTCAGAGATGAAAACATGAACAATCCCTGACCAGTAACAGCTGACACTGGTGTCAAACAGAAAACCACTTGGTACAGATTATGTAGTGGTGTATCAAGCCCAAAGGTCTGCATCAAAACACTAACAGCAAATATAAACTATATTTGATTTTAATATTGAATCATGAAATTCACTAAGTAACTGCATGTATAGTTTATCCATTCCTCAGGATATATCTGGATATAATTCATAGGCTGGGAAGAGAAAAAGAGCTGTTCAATAGTGTCAGCTTTGCTCCTGTGGGCAGGAACCTGCACCTGGAGCTGAGGAGCTGTTCCAGGGCCTGGCCATGGAAGCACATAATCCTTCCATGACATCTGCAGGACAACTGATGAGCAATCAGAACGTCCTTCCTGTTCAGGGGGCAGGTTTCCATCTGCTCTTATCTTCAAGGTGCAAACTCAGGGCTGGATCTGCAGCTCATCTGCAGTCCAGTCCCTTTCTGAGCCTGGCAGGCCCAGCAGTGCTGATCCTGGAGCAGCAGGCTGCTCTGCTCCTTCAGACAGGATATTATATGCATCAAGGTGCATTATAATGAACTTCTCCTGAATATTCCTTTCCTAAGCTTAACTGCTGTCAGCCTGACAAGCACTGTCCACTTTAAGGACTGATAATAAACATCTTGCTGACTCTCATTCGATCTGCTTCTTTGTGGACTGTGCTTGGCAGCTTAATCCATCTGTACTTCTTTCCAGAATTGCTTTAACTGTGAATTTCTGTATTTTTCTGTCATCACTCTTTTAACTCTTAAAATCTAAGCTTTCCACTCCCCTGCTGTCTTTTTTTAATGATCTCAACTTTGTTGCATCTTTTTTCTCTAGATTCCTCTAATACCCTGCTGTTTTTAATGCAGTAAAGCACTGCAGTATTTATGTCTGAGATAGCCCCTTGCCTTTGCTGCCTCCCTTTTCAGTAGGAGAGAACCATTTTGTAGTATGTGAAACACAGTGTACTCAAGACTCCTAAATCCTGAGTTCTGCAGCCACTTGGAATCAGAGATAAGACCCTAACGTGTATGATTGCCTGGGAACCCCTCTCATTGATCTGGAACTTGAGCAAAATAGCCCCAGGTATGGAAGAGTAGGCTCTGAAGTCCTGATGTATTCACGTTTGAGAGAGCAGCCAATTCTATCAGTAGGTTTTAGCCTAATATCAGGCTATTATCTGATGAGTAATTTGGGTAGCATCTGCTTCATTTATGTTGCAACAAGCACAGTTTTGCTAAGGCAGAACTAGAAACTTATTTCTTCTGCATAATACTTGTAGGTTTCCTTTTAAAAGCCTCCTCACAGGAGCTTGGTCTGAATTGCCTTTTCTGTGAGGTTGGAGGTCTGTGTTACAGCTACTGATCTTTGTCTTTCTGCATGTACTCAAGAGCCAAACATGTAAATCTGGTTCTGTATGCTCTGTGCAGCTGCCAGTAGTGTTACCAATTCTGCAGTACCTTTTAAGTGGAGCAGAAATGGTATTTTACAGTTTGAATTTCTGGTTAATGGAAAAGAATTCTGAAAAAGTTCCTTTCAATTAGTACATCTATAAATAGCAGACCAAGGAAAGTCGGTGCCTATACACTACCCACCTTAATGCTAGTTTTAGCTAGCCAGATGATCGTGTGTATTTTGGGAGATGGTGTCTGGCACTTAAAGGATTAAAAGCCAGAGATTTACAATAAAGAACCAACCTGTTTAATGTGTTCTCTATACTGGAAATGAATGGCATCACCACTGACTTTGGAATAACACCCATGAGCTTTAGGGGTTTGCTTCAGTCCTACTTAGCCAGTCACATGAGATTCCTCCAGGCATGCTCTACCTAGAGAAGGATTTAGAGTAACCAGGCTGGTTTGGAGGGCTTGGCTAGCTCAAAGCATGCTTTGTGGTGCTTCCTGCCATGGTGTTCTCTCTGTGCCAGTGCTTGCTGTCTTCCTTAAGCACACATACAGGAGCTGGAACAGGGTGACCTTATTGCTGGGCGTTTCGCCAGTTGCATGGAGGGAGGCCAGCCTATGCTCCTGAAGGGAATGTGTAACACGAGGCCTCGGTTGCCCAAGCAATTTCTGTTGGACACAGTGCACAATCCAACCCTCACAAAGGCAATTTAGTGCCTGGGTAGGTGGTTCCTAATCTGTCTAATTTGCTGTCGTGTAGCCAGTGTGAGCTAATTAGATGATTCAGCAATTGTCATGGCTCCCCACTTAATGTGCTGTAAATGCTGCTGCCATGACTTTCACTACTGTTAAATACTTTTGCTTCTGTGAATTCTGTCCTCCTGCCCTGCCTTTTCTGATCATCTTCTAGTATCCCAGTAAATAACTGATTCTCTCAAATTATGAAATTGTTACATATAAGTATCTAGATTCTTAAAAACTTTTAATCAGACTGTGAAGCACTTCAGAGAAACTAGTTTTCCTACAAATATTTCAACTTATTCGTGTGCCAGAGGACTATTTCTACTCATTAAAAAGGATCTGAAAACTGCTCCAGTATCTCTCATCTCTGGAGACAAGGATTCTTTCTTTGAGAACACTTGCCTTCTGGTAGGAAAAAAAGATTGAAAGCGTGTCTTAATAAAAGACTGTGCCCTCAAGCCCCTGAAAGAACTTAATTGGGAGAAAGTGCACGAATCTAAAATTATTTGAGGCTTTTTGCTTTCATTGAGCTATTGAGAACAATTTCTCTGACAACAAGTTCCTCAGAATATTAGGACGTGGAAAATGCAGAAGGAGGGGGCATGAAGATTTTTCAAGTAGTCTAGGAAAGAACTCTTTTGTTTGTTGGCTGTTCAGCTATGGGACATCATTCTCTTGTCACTTCTTTATCTCCAAGACAGCAATAAATGTGAGCAGCTTTAACATACCATCTCTGATCCAGTCCTGGCAATGTCCCTTGGAGAGTGAGCGTGGCACTCCCTGGTTTTTCTGCCACCAACTCCCTGAAATAAAGCCCCTTGCTTCATTTGTAATTCTGCATCTGTACTTCTGAGCCAGTCTAGAGGAGGGATTGCTGAGCATCTCTCCAGATCTGTATAAATGACAAGACAGTATTTTAGTCTTTACTCAGACAAAACTACAGGTTTCCTTCTGCTTCTTGTGCTTGGTATACTGAGATATGCTCACTCAGTATTGGAACTTCTTGCCTTCAGCTAAATTCTAAGACAGTTGCCTGTTACTTAATGAAGGAAAAACTATGTCCCAGCCTCACTGAGTTCCAAGTCACAAAGCAGCTTACAAAAACAGCTCCTATTTCCGGTGGCTTGGGAAACAGCATGGGAGCTCTGCTGCTGTGGATTCCTTTGGACACAGGATGAGATGTGTAAACATGAAATTCAGATTGTTGTTCTCAGTCATGAAGCTGACTAAGATCTCTCCTCTCTGGCATCAAAAGAATGAAAATGAGCTCTGTGCTGGGCACACTCAGGAGCTCTGTTAGGAACAGCTGTTCTGTCTCAAAAACCAGTAATTCAGCTCGAATGTTCAGCACACAGACCCTCTTGGGCTTCCTGCTGAATAATCCAGTGAAAAATGAGATATTTTATTGACTTGTTTAAAGCAGAGCAAAGAGACAGGGTAGCTGAATCTGCTGTCCTAGTACAGGAGACAGCTTGTCTAATGGCTTGTTGGTTTCATTCCACTGGAAGTGGAAATTCTGCTAAAGTCATTTCAGAGCACTTCACCGGAGAAACCCAGCACTAAGGTCCTTTGCCTGTGGACCACAGCAGCAGTTTCACATGCACTTTCTTTTGAACATAAACCATTTAAGCTAGTGGTTAAGTTTTTGGCATTAAGAGAATTGTCATCACTAAACTGTTCTATTACTTAACCCCAGAGTGATGTCTCCTTAGCTTTATTTGTGTCATCTGAATCCACACCTATTTATGTCCAGCTATTCTGGTGCTTGCTTCTTCTGCTCATAGATATGGGATTCACTTGTTGGTTTGTAACTGACATGTGAGACAATATAAAAGCACAAGTAGAACACATCTGTCTGTTCCTCTGTCTACTCCTCTCTCTAAAGTTTCCTAGGAGAAAGGGAGCTCTTCCTCCCAGACCCATCTGATGCTGTGTAGGCAAGGCAGTGCTTTTCTGTGAGTGCTGTGAGTTAGTTAAGAGAAAAGTTCAGCCAGTAAGGTTTCAATTCAGCAAAGTGGGTTTTTTTCCTCCAGTTCCTGAGACTGCATGAAACATTCAGACCACATTGTTTACCTTGATGTTTTTGAGGAGCTCAGTGTCCAAAAGTCGTGGGGAGATGTGCAGTTCTAAAGCATATCTCTCATTTTGGATGTTGTTTTACCTTGTATTTGGTGCCTTAACTCTGTACAATTTAAGGTCATATATACTGTATCACAGGTAGTTCAGTAGCTGTGTACTTGAAAAGAACCCATCAAGCCTAGTCTATAGAAACTCTTGTACAGACTGAAGCCTTCTCAGGGGGAGTACTCTTCCATGATTAATTAATAATCCACCAAGAAGTGAGAGTTATAAGAATGCAAAGAACATTTAAAAATTTTAACTGCAGAGACTGAATTTATCTGAGACTGACTAAATTTATCTGATTTCTAACTTCAAAGGTTTGGGGTAGTAAGATAATTAAAACTGCAGTCTCTTCTATGCTGTGTAATTAAACAACTTCAAAATGTTTTCTCACCAGCCAGAACTGCATGTTTGTGAAAACCTCTGGACTGTTATCTTTACCAGAATAAATAACATTTAATTTTAAAAGGCATCAATTGAATGTAACTGGCTATCCTTCATTGGTTAGTACAAGAGAGTTGGAATGAGTAAGAGCTGCAGTTAATTTTTAATTAATTAAACTGGAGCCTCTTTCATACCTCTGACTAGGATCTAGAAGCTCCAGCTGCTGCCTGATGCTGCTTTGCAGTTCATGAGGTGTAGTGCAGCATCAGCTTCAACACAGAATTTCTGAATGCATCTGGTTCTGGCAGTATACACTGAGGCGAGAGAGAGAGAAAAAATAACAATGGAAGTGAATATCCTTCTGCAGTTTTAGAAGTAGAGCATCATAGAAGTTGGAGGGAAAGTTGCACTGCCTTTTCCAAGTCCATTAAGAGACTCTGTGGTAAAACCAGGAGGTTTATGTGTGCTGGGGAAAGCCAGCAGCCTTGTGTACTATGAGCAGGGGGAGCTGGGATTGCTTTTTCAACAGTTAGTGAGAAATCAGGTAAGAGGTTTAAGCTATCCATACAGCAGGCTAAAATCTGTTAATGATGTTGCTACAGGAGATGAATTTATTTTTTTCTGTTCAGGAAACAAGTCCAGGATTGCTGGTTTTTCAGAGGAGGAATGTGAGAAATCCCATGGACAAATTTTGTTTCCTGCTACAGCCCTACCCAAAACAGGGAGACAGTTTCAGGCAGTGTACAGAGCATTCATTTGAATTTTGGGAGGGAAAGGAATAAGAGTAATTTGCTCAGAAGGAATAGTAGTTAGTTATTTCTGCAATGCCCACAGTATTCTAGACAAGCTGCCTTTACACAGAGGAGCATGGCAGCAAAGCAGATCCTGCTCCCACAATGACCTGTGTAATGTACACGTTTCAGGTCACCAATATTGGTGTAACTCCTTATGACAAAGTAGGTTCATCTTACCAGCAAAGTGTATTTTGACATTCTATCCACTTCTATTTTTTAAGCTAAAGGGGAGTTAATCATAGCACTCATCTGTTTCGAAGGCAGTAGAGCAGAAGGTAAGTTTTAACTTCATCCTTTGAAGCTGCTATGAATAGATTAACAGTGTTCCATGGAAACAACCTGATGTACTTTATTTTCTTCGAGCTTCATTTCTGTGTTCTTGCAAAAGCACAAGCTTGCGTAAGCGTAATCAATACAAAGTTACTCAGGGTACTGCATCATCTCCGCAGTGGACACTAACTGCATCTTAAGTCAACAGGCACACATAAATCAAGCTTAATTAAGAGGAACAGGACATCTTGGCAAGTTTTGCTTTACTACTGGCACTGCTACAATTTAATGATCTATGCATACCGAAATGCGTGTATTGCTGCACTCCCAACAGAATGTGAGTCTTGTAAGGGTGTCCTGTAAAGTCACAAAGTCAGGGTAGAAGAGACAGTATTTATTCTTCTGTCATTATTTTCACAAAGAACTCTTTCTAAGCAGATGGAAAGTCATTCTGCTCAAAGGAGAATAACGGTGGGCTAGAGAACATTCAGAGCAGTACAGCTTTTGAAAAGTTAGTGATCCTATGAATTTAATTAGCAAATTCTGATTTGCAGTACAGATTCTTTCCTGTGTTTTTAAACTCCTATCACTGTTTCCCTGCTCAAAATAACAGGATAAAGACAACTGTAGTTTTCTAATAACATCTATTGTGTGGAAATCCACATACACTGGAAGAAAAGGGAGGCTGTACTGCAGAGAGCATATTCAACTACAGAGCCATTCTCTGGGCAATGCTGCATAATTTAGGAGTGGGTAACCATGCCTTCAGGGACAACATGACACAGAGCAGACGGTTGAAAGAAAAATATCACAGAAAAAAGCCTCCAAGCTTTGTCCAGTCATACATTTACCCCTCCGTGCAAAAGGGGACAGGTACATTCATACACACATAATGAGTTATCTGTCAGGCATCACAGAGGTCCTTAAGGACAAATGTTTTGGAGCCAGTCTCCTTCTGGACAGAAAAAGAGGAAGTTGACTCTGTCTTCCAGTTCCAAGGTGCAGTGTCTTATTTCTCATCCTAACCCTAAGTCAATATTTATTGATCAAACTGACTAAGCTTTTTAGGCCGACCAGCTCTCTACGAAGCAATTCTGTTCTCTTGAGCCTCTGCAGGGGCCAGTCACTGGTGCTTAACTACTGCTTCCGCTCCGGAATGTCACCGTCCTCCAGCTGCCCCAGAGCCAGCCTGGGACACTTGCACTTCTCAGAGAGCAACGCTGCTGGGGTGGGGGCTCTCCAAAGCACTGAAGTACTACAGCAGAGCAAGTCCCAGTGGGCTGTATGCTTTTTAGAGTCCTGTCCAGTTCTTAGTGACAAAGTTGAGCATGAAACCTGTAATGCCAAATGTACCAGCCCCTTGCTGAGAAGGGCATCGATGGGAAGCAGTCTCAGAAGTGGAGATTTTGAGGAAAGGCTGGTGCCTTCCAAGGCCAACTCACAGGCTTTTTTTTTAATGGTTGAATTTCCACCCACCAAAAATCACCAACTAAATCAATTAAAATTGCTGCTAATTTGGGCTAAAATATCATCTTTGTGTAACCCAAACTACCACCATCCACGCATCTAAAGAATTCCTAAGCAAAGACTCCTCAGGAGGCAGAGCTCTTCTGACAGGAGATCTGGCAGTGCAGTCTGATGTGACTTTTCTGATGATAATTACTTCTCCAAGACAAGGAAAAGATAGAGGCAGTGCTTTGGGGCAGTGTTTCATGCTCAGCAAGTTTGTAAAGGGAAGGAATGCAATTCTCTAAATCACTTGTACTGTATTTGTTTCTAGACTTGAATGAATTTCACTTTTCCTTTGTGAGTCAGCGTATTAAACGTTAAAGAAAAGGTCTATTTTTCTAAATCTCTTTCACCAATAGAGGTCTGACCTGCAGCCAAGAGATGGATTTATTTACCCACAGAGGATGGAGTGTATATTTTTGAGCTAAGATTGGATATGGCATTGAATAAAAAGAAGTACGACCTATAAATGATCTAAACCTTAAATACTATGAACGAATTCCACAAATGAGTAATATGGTGGACAATTCCATCTTTCTTCCCAATAAATCTCTCTCAAAGAAGTTACCCAGAATTGAACTTCCAAAATGAAGTACAAGAGATCCTTGTAGTCTAATTACAGACTACTTTCAAAATACTTCAGTTTTCTCCCAATCAGTAGAGAACAATGACGACTGAACTATTCCCAACTGCAAATAAAGCTATTTCAAATAAAGTAATTTGGCAACAACCGTGGCTATTTATAGCACCAAAAGTGTAATTTAAACATTTGAATTTTCTAAATTTGGTAGCAGTTGAGTGGGAAGAAAAATAACTGCACAGTGAATTTTGAATTGAGCTGTTATCTACACACTAGCCAGAAAAGCCTGCAAATGTAAAGGGAACGCTCTTTGTACCTTCAGTTGCTTCCTCCCGTGCTGCTGTACCCCGTACACTTGGCTTCATTTGGCTTCTGTGCTGTGGTTTGTACGCCAGCCACTGTTACTGACTGTACACAACACGATCTGCACTGTAATCTCGGGTCATTTCCACTGGTTGTAACCCAACACTACAGACTTCTCTGTATATAAAACCAGAACCATGTCCCATTTGCTTCCAATAGCTCCAATAAAGACTTATCTCTGTAAACAGGAATGACAGCCTAATGACTGGTTGGGGGGGGTGGTTACAGGGAGCAAACTGCCTTCAAGGGGTTCCTGAAGCCTGGGATGCCAAACCACAGAGGTCCATTGTGCCTGAGTCAGGTAACAAGCTCAGCAGAAAGGAGAGACAGGCTCCCAGAGGCTGCAGTGTTAGCAGAGACAACTTGGAGATGCAAACATAAAGCACATTTATGCTGGAACAAGCAGAATGCATTCCTTCACAGAGGTGAAAGTGAATAGAGCATTACCGGATTGCAGCTTACAAGGGCTGCTGCACACAAGTACCTCTGGGGTTTTGACTTGGAAGCAGTACCAGAAAAGCCCAGAGAAGGCAAGTTTCACTCCAAAAAGAAATCTGGACAATTCCTAGTATTTAGCTAATTAGAAAAACTGGATGTTTATTTTCTTAAAAGATAAATTACACACTTAAAGAACAAGTAAAGTTCTTTCAAAGTTCTCTCCACCCCAATCATTTCATTGTGTTTCTTAAACATTAAATTCCTGTGGTCCCAGTTTGTCCTCTGAGGTCCAAAGCAAATCCAAGCAATTTCCTTGTCCAGAGCCACTGAGGGCAGGATTTGGGGATACCATGACAATTGTGTGGCTGTGTCTTGGGGCGACAAGGGGACAGGCTGGTATTGTTTGCTTGAGGTTGCAACTCATGGTAAGATTTACTGGAATATACACATATATCCAATTGCCTGGAGTTACAGAACCCAGCTGTACTCTAGAAGAGAAGTCAGTGAACACAGAGTCTTACTTTTCTTAGAAGTGTTTTTCTGGTCTTGAAATGCTGAATTGAAGTCTGAGTGTAGAGGTCATTAATCAAATTCAGAGGAGATCAGACTTGAGGAGGGATTAGAAACTGTTATGAGCTGACTACAATTGAGATTGCTCTTAATGAAATGAGATATATGAAATCCCACAGCTTAGAATGTATGATAACTGGACCAGGACTTGGTGTGAGACTTTTGCCTTTTTGACAGGCCAGTGTGCAGCCAGCCCAGACTGCTGGTGTACTGCAAACAAGTCAGTTATGCACAAAGAACTACTCAGGGACAACTGTACCAAACCAAACACAACCACGCATCACTTAAAATTTAGAGCTGTATCAAATATTTAGCAAGTAAGATCCACAAAGAACTGAACAGAGTTGCTTAAGAAAACATCATTAACACTTAACTGAAACTGAAGTCATTCTTACCTACTGTGTCAGCATAAAACCTGTCTCTGCTCATGCCTGAGGTTAGCTGGCTCACTAAGAGGTCATTCCAAAAGCTCTGTCGGGATTATCATCTCTGAGGTGCTGAGAAGGCTGACAGCTCTTCGGCAGCAGCCTGGCAACTGCTGGTCAGTGACAGCCCAGAGCGAGCTGGGCCCGCTCCAGGAGCTGGCAGGCATTCTGTGGCCTCGAGGAATGGGAGAGGGGCACCCGTGGGAGTGGGCCATGGGAGAAACCACACAGCACTGGGGCTGCACTGGTAAAGGAGGTTGGCACATCCTGCCTTTGTCATTGTGAAAATGGCTGGCATCTCTTGCTCAGTTTTACTCCTGTACTGCTGTAGCTAAGCTAACTTTGCCCAGGCAGTTACAGAGTATCTTGCTTGGAAAAACAGGGAAGCTGTGATTTGTGGCACAAATCCCTCCCCATCCTCCCCCTACTCCCTGCAAACCAAGAAATGCCCAAGTTCATTTACTTTTCCTCTGCAACCTGCAGTGCCTCTCACTATGAATCTGCAGCTGAATGCACACAGTGAAATCTGCAGCAGAAAGCTCCTTCCTTTCAGGCCCTCCCCAACACTGCTTGACTGCCCCATCCCCTGCTAAAAAATAACAATAGGGATCCATGCAGAAGGAACCATCTGCTTAACAAGCAAGATGTCCAGTTCATCTTGCTGCAATCAGCATCACCTTGGAAAAGTGTATTTGATTACAGAGGAAGCAGGAAAAATATACTGACTGACTGATGTCCAAGTTTGACTGATGTCAAGCAACTAACAAGCCAGCCTGAAACTTCCATGTGCAAAGAACTGCTGCATCTATAAACCTGCCCAAAACAGCACCCCTCTTTCTGCAAGAAGTGTCACCTCCCTTAATTGCTCACGACATAATGCTGACTTTGGTGGTTTGCCGCAGGGTTGAGTTCCAGCAAGTCAGCTAGAAAGAGTTTTTCCCATTGGCTAAGCTGTAAATTATCCTTCTCTTTTGTGACCCCAATCCTTGGTACAATCAACTGAAAGAAACTGGAGCTTCCACTGCTTTCAGGACCCTGAATTCATCTTCACTTTGTGCTATACGTTCCAGCACATTTATTTGTAATGCTGTAAAAAGCCTGTGTGTACTCTTGTTACAGTTACAACAAAAGGCTCTTTCTTGCTCCAGGCATGAACATGAGGCAAAATCCTAAAAAGGCCTTTAGATCCCAAAAAAGGGTCACATACCCTGCACAAATAACACTTCCCTCTTCCCTTTGCTTAGGTGCTGGCACACACCAAAGGTGGGATTTCCTGCCTGCAGTGAAGGCAGACTCAGTGCTCTGCTGGTTCTGATTCATTCAAAGGGACTTTCTTTTTTTTTTTTTATATCTGGGTAACTTTGGATTACAGTAGAAGAGAGAAGGCTAAACCAGGGCAAGATGGCAAAATACAGCTCAGTAAATCCAATTATGTAGCCGTGCAAAGCAGTTCCACACAAACTCCTATACTGCCAATTCTGCAAGTCTTGAGGTAGCCACAGGACTCCTGCATACAGCACAAAGCAAGCATATGGACAGGGGTTTGAGCTGCTCAGGTCAGTTATCCTGGGTGTAAAGAACTATGTGGTTTTGAGAAAGATGCTGCTACATGTACAAGACATGTAGCTTCTGTCTGTACATTAAACTACTCTCTCTGAGATCAAATTAATAAAAACTTGAATGGAATTTAGAACTTCCCAGTTACAGTAATTACTGGCCTCCTCACTCTGTCCCAACCATGGGAATGTGCAGCACCTGTAATTTCTAAACACATTCAGAGTTCAGGCTACTCCTGTAATGCTGAAGCTGGGGGCACCCAGGAGCTCTCGTTTGCTGTTCAGGGCTACAGGCAGCAGCCATATCATCCACAATTGGCAGCAGTCTGGCACAGGCTCCCACAGCCCCTCTGGCTGTGGGGTTTGCCTCGTTCCACACATAAACCACCTCAGAGAGACGCACACTCATCATCATGCACAACACCATCCCTTCCCTTCTGTGCTAGATGAGATCTTGTTCCTCAAGTGATTCCCTGTGGTATTATGCAGCAGTCCTGCCATGCCCTGAGTAGGTGGCGAGCTCAGATATACATTGCTCTGCAAGCAACCAGCCTTCATCCTCCTCCTCTTTCCCACCCATTCTCTCTGGTGCACCAGTATTAATTACCATCAAACCACTTCTCTAAGCTAGCAGAGCCTCCAGGACACAGAAGGCATTAGATCACTCCCCTGTTTTCCGGGCAGCCAACACTTGTGCCAAAACCACAGTGGTTTGCTGTGGTGCTCTGAAAAGAACTGATAAACCCCTTTGTGACAGCTGACAGTGACACAGCACTGCCATCTCAGTGAGTCCTTTACTACCTTTTCTCAGGCAGAGCAATTGAATAAAATCTGCAACACAGTTTTCTTTTCCCTGTGTGGCATAAACTGACCAGCCACATCAGAAAACTGCATCAGGAGTCATTCCAGTGTCCCCTCCCAAACGACACTTACGAATGTGGCTCCAAGGCCCCCTTTCCCCATCCACACCACCAGCTCTATGCATGAACAGACGCTCACAGCAGGGAGTTTAAACACACAGCTTGGATGTTTTCATGGCACATGCTAACTGTGCTCAGCATGAAGAGGGCTTCTGCTCAGAGCTGGCAGCCTGCAAGTCCCATCTCTTCTGCACCTTCTGGAGCCTCAGAGCCCAGTGCGGCTGCAATTCCATCTTAAACACTGCAGCACTTCCCTAAAAATCATGACTTTTGTCACACAAGCTGTTGATTAAGATGGACCTCTGCAACTCCACAACTGAACCAGCCTGCTCACTGCCATAAAACAACCTGCACTTGGACTCCTGATCCCCTCCACTGACCGCCATGTTAACCCCCACATCAAGGGCCCGTAAGGTGAGATCTTGAGAGACCAACTCATGTTACCTTCAGCTCTAACTCAAGCCACTAAATCTGATTAAAAAATACTTTTGTCCTAATGTTTTAACCAACAAACATTTTAAGTTTTTTGTATTATGAAAAACTTCTGTGATAAACTTTTGCTACAAAGTTTGCTACATTTCCTATCTCAACCATTATTAATAAACAGAGGATCAGAACAATTTACCCCTAAGTTCAAGGTGTATTAGAAACACATTACATAGATTTACTTCCAAGACACTTCAATTTTAATACACTTCCTCCTAGCAGATCATTTTTGTACAAGGACAATAATACAACTTTCTGATCAGATTTGTAGGACTTGTAGGAGGAATCCATGAATTACTTAACCAGCAGTCACTGGTGTGATTGGCTTCTCATGCAGGTTCTCCACGGGGAGAACAGCCCATGGCAGCCACTCATCACATTATAGATCAAACAGCTCCACTTTATTAGCTCTCACAGCCTATTCCAAAGGTTTGCACCTCAGGAGGCCTCAGCTCAGACCTGCCTGTGACAGGCTGCCATGAACATCACCCACCTCCTGCTGAAAGGCTGCTGCTGCTGCATGGGAAGAACTCACTGCCTGCCTCAGCCTGAGGGGCCTGGGGCGTGTCTGCAAGGGGAAAAGAACAGACGAGACAATTTAAATCCCTTGCAAATTAAGCATAAAATTTTACACCTTCCCCACAAGGGCCATTAATGCACTGCAAGTTTTGTACAGGTTTTCCCCAAAGTATCATTCATTCCCAGCGGTTATTGTTCGGATCTAAAGCTGTGCTGTCCTCCGCTGCTCTGGTGCTCTTCTAACATCGGCAGACTCTGGAAGAGCTCTGCGAGAATCTGCATGGCTCCCTCAGGAATCATCCCCCCGCCCAAAGGCACCTGCTCCCCCCCAGCCCAGCAGTTCAGCGGTATGCCCGAGCCCCGCACCTTCGTCCCGCCGGACAGCCCCTGCCCGGGCCCGCTCCAAGGCTCCTTCCTCCGGCACCGCGCCTCGGCTTCGCCGCCCCTCACGGCAAACAAAATGGCGCCGCCGGCGCCCTCACGGCCAAGGGCTGCTCCTGCTGCCAATCACCCGCCAGCCTATCAGAGCTCGCCGCGGGGCCCCAGGGCCGCGGCCCCGAGGAAAGCGCGGGAAGCCGTGAGGGCGCTGAGGGGGCGCCCGGCGGGGTTTGAGGAGCTGGAGGGTCTGGGCCGGTCTTCGAGCCTCTCCTCGGCTAAGAGACCAACTCATGTTCCGCTTCTACTTCAGTTAGCTCGGTTCCACTCATCCCCCACTCCCTGAGGAAACACTTGACTTCAATGTTAAATTCAACAAACATGGCTCCCAAGCTGCTCGCCTCACAGCCCGAGTTTCCTACCGTGCGTGTGGCCAGATTATCCCGAGGGAAAACCCTCAGCTCGCAGATTACACTGTCGTGCTCGTTAATATGCAGAAAACGCAGCAAAACCAAGCCTGTGTTGCTCAAATGCATTAGGATGTGCAGTGGTAAAGTCTAGCAAAATCTCTATGAAGACACCTTGATGGTCTTTGGCAATACAGAAGGAAAAATACTGCACAATAAAGTGATGGGAAAAGGAGGAAAGATTAAAATAGAAAGCAACCCGCTGAGTGTCCACTGATGGCTCATTTCCAGTTGGTTTTTTTTTTTTTTTTTGTTAATTTGGGAAGGACTCTTAGTTCAGTTTGTGGGCTCGCAGGAGCCGCCCTGATCCATCAGGGCTCCGGGCACGGGGCTGGGCGAGCCGCCCGCCCGCAGTGCTGCCCCCGCTCCCGCCCAGGGCTGGAAAACCTCCCTGGATTAAACTCTTATGTTAGGCACCGCCAAAGTGTCTAAAGTTAGGCTGGATGAATGTGAGCCAAGCTGTTGAACAGATGGAGTGAAATCCTCCTCTTGATAACAGGAACTTTATATCACTGCCACAGATAAGAAGGGCAGCTAAAAAAAAGTCAGGGAGGCAGTTATATAAATTTCAAGACGGCTTACCAGCAATGCTTAAAGGTAAAACTTTCCGATAGATCCTGAATATCCACTTCCAGCTGCGGACCCTGAGCTGCCAAGAAGTTCTGCAACACAAATGAGATTGTGACACTCGAGCCCCCACACTGAGACCATTGGAACTTAATGATACAGCACAAACACGCAAAGCATTTGGAAGCTGGAGCCTGGGGCACAGGAGATTAATCCCAGCATCAGCAGACTGGCACTGAGCTGGAGTTCAGTACTCAAACCCACATGTGAACAGAAAGGTGATTGACTACCAGGAAATAACTGTCTCATTAATGCCCAAATGCTACCAAACACACTCATTCCTTTTCTCTTACAGGGCTGTAAAATACTCGCGCTTACAGCAGCTCTGACTCAATGTGGTTTTCTACCTTCCTTATTCATAGTTTTGAACATCTGCAAATTCAATTTCCTCATCTTAAAACTGACCTGCTCCCTTGTCTTTCACACGTAACTATGCTTCCAACGATGCACATCTCAGCACTGGATCCATTTTTCTTAATTAGCTGTGGATATTTCAGATGGAGTTGGATGTGAAATACATTAGTAGTATTTATTTCCAAGCACCAAAAACCCTCAGGTAGGCATTTAAAATAATCCATGACTGGAAACTGACTACGAAGTGTTTTGGATGAAATGCTGTGAAACAATTACACTTGTTCTGCATCCATACTATAAAGGGAGTATATGCTGCATGCAATTTGAAGGTAATGTTTATTTAGAGAGTGGAAGAAATCTGAACAATAAAGCAGCTTCTTCTCTTCCCTTGAGTACCTCATTTTTGGAGGAGGAAAGTACACTATTACACTATTTCCCAGTCCCTTTGAGGAAGACAAGTGGATGAAGTGTTCTTGGGTTGCTTCCTCCTGTCCCCTACTTACCTTTAAACTTTCTCTAAAGGTTGCAATTACTGAGAAACTGCAGAGCTGACCTTACCAAGGGCTGCACCTCTGGGAAGACAAAGCAGCAGAGACCACACAAAACCACATAATGCCATTCTCTTAAAGCAAAATATGGCTGAAAAAGTGACATCACAGCAGCTTCCTAGAGCAGGGCTGCTTTCTGAGCCACCTTTGGTGGTTTTGGTGACAAGAACCCATTTGCTGTCCTGGTTATCTCTGCAGAACACAGGGCTGGGGAGCAGAGCTGCCCCATGACCCAATTAGTGCAGCCCTGAAGTCGTGCGGGCTCAGCCATGGCTACAAAACCCTGCTGAAGATGACATGAACCACAGTTGACCTCACAGAATTTGTTACTGATGGTGATAAGGAGAGATAGCCTACATTTATTTTGCAGATTCAAGCAGAATTTGGAGGGCCATGGAAAAAAAAAATGTTCTAAATTGGACATGTTTGAGAAATACTGAGTCACAAGTTTCAAGCTGCACAAGGTCATTTCTGCACTTTCTTTTTTCAAAGCAAACCCTAGATTTTATTATATAAAACCAGTGTTGGCAGCACTCAGAATATGCAGTCTTTTTTAGCAAAGCCCTTTGCAGCATGACTGTGGTTTCAGTCTTGGAGAAGCCTGCAGATGCTACTGCTTCTACTTTAAGAAGAGAATTAGCTTTATATTGCAAAATATTTAATAATTCTGTTCAAATGAAATGAAACAACAAAATAGTTATACAATTTTACTAGTTTATATTTCAATTCATAAAGTATACACACTGCAACTATGCTACCACAATGTCCACGCATCTAATATTGATGGAGTTACAGTATTTTTTTTTTTGGTATTAAACAATAGAGATAATGTATGCAGTTAAGGAAAAAAGCTTGGACATAGCATGTTCTATCTTGTAGTTACAGAGTACATTAGCTAGCATTAGTACAGTAAACAAGAAAAAGTTAGAAATACAAAATAAACCAAATATCTTTATATACAAACCAGTGCCTCTTATTGTTACCAGCTTATACTCACACTGCACACAAAATTTATCCACTGATGCAATAGATACTTCAGCATAACACAAACCATTATAAATTAAAAAAAATTACAAGGTGCAAAACTCCATTCTACAGCTTTCTGGTGAGAACTCAATACAATCCAAGGAATGAGAACTCCAAGAACGTTTAGCACCTATTAGTGCAACTGCATCGAGTGTGAAAAATGACCTACACCACCTCAGAACGCTACCAGGGAAGCGAGTTGGACAGCTAGAGATGCTCGCAGCTACACTCACGCTGTGATTTTTGCCTCATATATATCTCAGTTTATTGTTTCTTTGTCCCATTCATACCTATGTGCAAAACTAAAACCTGGGAGCTCTGTCGGAGCTCCGCAGAAGGCCTGCTACAGCCAGGTAAAAACAAACAAACAAAAACAGAACAGAAACCTGACAAAACCCAGACAGACTCCATTGAATGTCAGACCATCCACATAATTCATGTTCTCAGCAGTCCTGGTGCTGGGCATTTGAATGCTGTTGATATGTGGATCAAACAATATGACACAAGTGAAACGGAAATTTGCCCACAATTCCGATTATTCTTGTCTAGCACTTCGACAAGTCTCTCCCAGCCTCCGGTGGCGAATTTGTTTGGCAGCCCATGCCAAAAAAGCCCAGAGTTGCATAGAATTGATTAGTAACAGAAAGAAATGCCAAACACAGAGAGATGGATGCTGCATCTACTAAAACAAAGTGGGGTTGCTCGACAGGAATGCTGAAATCATCCCCATTCATAAAGCAAAACATGTCACCTCCTACTCTCCATTTCCTACCTCTGGGGACTGCTTTCTGGCACTGATGTAGTTCTTGATAAATTTGTATTTTTTTGTTGCAATTTTTTCTTTTTTTTTCTTTTTTTTTTTAACTTTGTTAGTGACGCTTTTCCTTTCAAATAAAATATTAAAAAAGGTTATAACTGTAAAAAAACCTATCATATGTAAACTTAACAATTAGGGTTTGGTAAGTTCTCGTACCTAGTCTGTGAAAAGCCTCCAGCCAGACGCAGAATGGAGTGTTTCTCGGAAGAGCTTCAATCTAGCTACATCACCTGTTAAATATCAGTAGTATGAACATCCCATGTCTAGCAATAAAACCTCTCTTGTGTTTCCATCCTCTTTATCACTGACCTATTGAAATCCTGACATGCTGTGTTTCTATTATATTTACATTCTGGTCCTCTCATGTCACAGAATTAAACATCTGGCCAAGGAAGGCAACAAAAGGTGTTGTGTTAAGAAGGTGTGTTTGACAGAACTGCTTTTCAACAAGTCTCTTTTCCTTGGACTCCAGTCACTGTTTTTATAGAGCTTATTGTTCTGTTGAACCACGTTTTCTTTGCAGCTTGTACTTCATTCAGGGCCAGACCCAAATGGTGCTCCAAATCCTGCAGACAGAAGAGTAATTTCATTAATTTGTTACATAGTCACAGCACAAGGTTATAGGAGTTAAACTTGGAAGGCTCTAGAACATCTACAAACTCTTGGCCACTTCAGAAGTTAAACAGGTCTTACATAAATTAAAAGCAGTACAAGAAGCTGACAAAGAGAAAAAAAAAGCTTTGAAAAGCAAACAAGACTTGTGTCATTGCCCTTAGTGAAACATTCCGCTTTCTTCAGTACATCCAAACTCTTTAATTTTTTTCCATCTGAGGAGGAGCTATTCCCACAGGAAGTGGACTTTCTACAAACTAATTTTTACCTTTCTGTGAACAAGCTGCACTGACATATCAGTTTTAGGCTAAAAGCACAATGTTGTCATATTTTACAGAAATACTTCAGGTACCTGGAGTGCTTTGCAATCATGTTTTAAGAAACATGTCTAACATTTGTCAATGTTACTTCTTCATTTAGCACTGATTGTGAGATAAAGACATGCATGATTCAGTACTCTGTCAGAGCTTGGGCTCCTTCCAAGCAGTTGCAGGAGATCAGGCAGCCAGCACTGCACTGCAGACAGGCAGATGTCTGGAAGCTGTAGTGGCTGCTAAATACAGTTCATGCAATTTCAATTATATCGTCTGCATACAGCAAGTTTCAGACGCAGTGTTTGGTTAAATAACCCATGCAGGAAATAGCAGGTTAGGGTTTCAACCAACAGGATCTGTTCCAATCCCTCTACAACTCATACACACATTTTTCTAGGAATGCAGACACGCTGTACAGACTACAAAACAAACTTCCAGAGCATTACCTGTATTTTACATTCCGCCTCCACAAGCTGCAGCTTGGTCTGGGCCAGCTCAAGCTCCATTTCCCTCAGCTGGTTCTTCAGCGTTTCCTTCTCCTCATCTGTGTCCTCGTCTGAACCATCCTTGGCAGTGCTGGCAACCTTCACACGGCCCTCCTTATTGAAGAACTGGCGGCAGTGCTCGCAGTCATCCACCTTTTGCTAAAGTAAACACCTGGCTGTGAGCGACTGCTGGGGATGTGATCAAAGCCTGCTCCTGCCTCTGCTCTGGGAGAGCAGCTCAGTGCCAGAGGAGCCACTAATGGCAACTTTTTGGGAGGCACAGCTGAGCAGGAGCTCCTGCCAGCCCCAAACTCATGACTTTGGAAACACTGCTGTGTTATTTTGCTGCAATAATGGGCTATGTCCCTCCCCCCTGTTACTTTAAGGTAAAAGACAGTCAGAGAATTCCTCCCAAAAAAAAAAAAAAAAAAAAAAAACCCCCCAAAAAACCTTAAACCCCCAGCATCAACATTAGCATTCAATCACTACAGCATGAGAGGGCTCACCTTTCCTCCCAGATCCCCCCCTTATAATCTTCTCTTTTATCTATGGGGACTCTCAGCCACCGTTTTAGTAATGAAATAAATTGTGTCTTTGCTGCTATGATTTTGCTAAGAGATTGAAACATTGTAGACTGTGGATCTATCTGGTCTCTTACCCGTATTTTCTCAATTTCAGCTTTATTTGCTGTTTGTTGCTTTTCCAGTCGCTCACTCAGCTGGGAACAAATCTGACAAGCAAAATTATGTTACCACACCATTTATAAATGTAAATTCCCTCCCAAATGAATGCTAAAGCAAAAAATAAATGCTGCTGCAATATTAACATAGATAGTCTAAGGACTCTTAGAAAGCTAGAAAAATTGGAATGCTGCATTAAGCTGTCTCACTGTACATTTTCCCATTCTCTACATATTCTATCCCCACAGGAAAAGGTGCAGTTCCAACATAAGTTATTAACAGTTTGGCCTTGCTAAAGGAGCCAGAAAAGGTTAGGAATAGCATGGCCCTTTTGTTGCCTTTGGGAGAAAAGAACAAGCAACACAGAGTAGAAAAAAAACCTAATTCATTCCCTGAGCCCTGATATGGGCCTACTAAAGAATTTGCTCCCTTGATACCTTGTGATCAAGAGCTTGAATGCCAAAGCAAAGCCTTGAAAGGAAAAAGGCATCTTTTTCTTTTTTTATTTCTGAGGTGCATTTGATTGACAATGGGAAGGTGAGAGAGAAGCTTTCTTTGGCAGGAGGTGAACCTTTGATACCCAAGAGCCCATCTGAACAAGGTTTGGCTGTAACTGAGGCTGTGGTCACTGCTAATCTATAAATACCCACATCAGTAAACAGGACTGACCACTTCAGGATCAAAGAAAATGCAAATCCAGCCACAGGCTTCCCATTTATAAAAGCTAAATTGTGTCCTGAAATGCATGGCACAGATGACATTGATTTCCAGAAATCTCATAAAATACCTGGAAGTCTTGTACTTTGATAGCAAACCACATCATCAGGAAGTGGTACTTACCTGTTTGTAGTCACCAATAATAGAGCTGTTCTTTTTGATCTCTGACTCTGCCTTATCTAGTTCCCTACGACACATTTCCTTCAGCTGTAGGGGAAAAAAACAAACAGCAAAGAAAGGCTTTATACAGTAGTAGTCTGAAAAATACCCAGGTGGTATTTCTTCCTTCTCCTTAACCTCACTGCTCTGCTTTACCCAGAGACCCAGAGTCCAGCTCAGCTCCATGCAGGCAGGGAAAAGCCAGGCTTTGGTGGCCTTCACTGAGAGAACAGTGAGCTAGCCAAGGAAAGGAAGGATTTAAAAAGTGCTGACAGCTGAAATCCTGCACTGCCTCTCTGTGCAGCATCTGGCACAGGCTGTGACTTTGTGATTTCAAGTTAAAAATTCCCCACCCTATGAAGCACCTGGCAGGAAAATGCCAAATTCTGCTTTGCTGACGTCCTTTACAGCACAGAAGAGGGACAAACATGACTTAGAACATTAAGCCCTTCCCACACTTGTCACTTTTTATTTTTATCATTTCTGTACTGTACAGAACAGTGAGAATGACAGAAATGCCCCAACCTGAGCAGATTCTTCCTCCAGGCGCCTCTTTTCTTCTTCTGCATCAATCAGCTTCTGTTTGGTCATTAGCAGCTCCTTGTTGAGGGCATCTGCCTTCTCCTCTGCCTGAAACACAGAGTGGAGGCTGAGCAGAGGCTTCCCTGCTGTGCCTCCACCAGGACAGAGCCAAGAGTGCAGCCATTCCAATCTCATTAAGGTTTGGCTCATTGTTATTAAAAAAAAAATTTATTCTGAAAATTATTTTTCTAAAACTTCCCATCTGCAATAGCAAAGCAGCAACACATCAAAATTAATGACATGTAACACTATACTCCAGCCCTGCAAAATGCCTCCTTGAATTCAGTGATTAATTTTAGCAAGACTGGAGTTGCTAAAGAAATCCAATACCAGAAATAAGTTTCATTTTCTTGTCCAGTCTGGAAGTTGACCACTACACTCTGAAGACAACCAAAGGCACAGAACAGCTCACAATGTGCAAGATTAATAAAAGACTATAACCAGCTCAGACCTAAGTTTAATTTGCAAACATTCAACCTTGCAATGAAAATAGAATTAATGAAAAATACCTCTAGAACATTTAAAAAGCCCCCAGAACTCTCTGACACTTCCCAATGGATTTGATACCATCCCAGAAAATACTGCATGAGAAAAAGTGAGCTGCTGAAGCAAACATAAGTCAGGCCCCTCTCTCCTTCCTCCTCTTAAGGGAAAGAAATGTCCCACCAGAAACCAACAATCCCTTTTTACTGCAGTTTTTTAAGTATAAAAATATATTTTTGAAAAATTTCAAGCTCTTTATAAACTACTAAAACTCTGCAAAGTTAAGTCATCTTTTCCTGTCTCATACACACAACACAGCACTTCCCAATGGGTGTATGGATTCTACATAAAAATAGATCAATAACTCAACTGATATATAAAATCTTCAGAAAGTAGCTGTACCAATTCCCTTCAAAGGAAGAAAATCAAAAAGTGAATTTTAGTCCCTTAAAGTCCTGCTGATCCTTTAAAACAGACGGCAAAGGCAAAGAGAACATCTTTTCATTACAGATGGGGTTTAAGCTGTTTTAAAGTTAAAGAACACTGGGATGTAGGAGCCCAACAACAGTAGAAAAATGAAGCCTATTTTCTGGTCTAGTGAAAGGATATTAAGGAAATTCTTGTATTTCCAAATGCTTTGTTTTGATCTTTTAGGTTGCAGATTTCAGACATGCCATGTAGGTATCAGAAAAGGTGTGCTGAACAATGTCCTTTGGAACTTTCCTTTCAGGACCTCAGGCTGGCAGAATGAAACTTATCACTTCAGGTTCCAATTAGAAGAATTAATCATGTCCTGAAGTAGGATCAAACCTACCTATCTCCTCCCAGGGGATAACCCAAGTGCTGCCAACATCATTTGCCATCTTTTAATACAAGACTATTATATATCAAATTCAGCATAGCAATTTTGCCTAATTTTGTTCCCCTCTCAGCTCTCCATTAAAAAAACAACAACAATGTAAAAGTATAACTGTGTTTCATAGAGGCTCAAGCAGCCACAAACAACAGTTAAAAACTGATAGAAGAAGTTTCTTCAGGACAATTTTTGCCGGAGTCCATCTCCTGAGTGCCACTGCTGGGCTATCACCAGTGTGAAGCTTCAAGAAGCTTCACTAATGAAGGCAAAAAGCCCAGGTAAGAGGAGGTGAACATACCAATGTGTGAGGAAAACCTGCTTCTAGAACATTCTTCTATGATTCACATTTTAACACCTAAGAACAGGAGATGTAATAAACCCAAAAGTCCTGACCCAAACCTCATTAAAGCAACATTCACCCATTGGCATCAACATTTACTATGAATAGTTTTCCAACAGCAAGTTTCCAGGAGACCGTGGGAAACCTTAAATTGTCTGAGGCAGATCCAATGAAACATTTTAAAGCCTGTCAGCTCCTGCACTGTGCAACTTTCAGAAGTCATTTTCCTTTGAGATTTCAGAAATGCACTTATCTTGGTACAGAACAAGAATGGCAAAACATGAGCACTTGAACTCTTCCCCTCATCTCCCCAAGCAGACTAAATGTGTTGTAGTCTTCCCTGTGCTAGAAATGTCAGTACCTTTCTGTCTCTGCATGTCCTGGAAAAAAAAAAGAAAAAGCATATCCTAATAAAATCTCCCACAATTAAATATGTAAAGCAGGGAGTGGGACAGCAAGCTGAAAAAACACTCCTGTAACACAAAGCAAACCTGAAGCTTCCTCCTGAGAGCTCTACTGATCTGGAAACAGCCCAGGATGAGGAGCTCACAGAGGCAGATTCCAACAAGCCAAATGGAAACCACAACATTTTCGGAGTTGCCTGAGGTACCTGAGAACCTGATCCATGCAGAGCCAGACAGACTCAGACTTTCAAGTTTATCAGGCACTTTGCAAAACCTGTCTGCTGTGAAACCGTATTCATAAAAATCCCAGGAAAACACAAGCCAGCATCCTTGTTATGATCTCTGTGATGGTTCAAAGACTTGAGACAGCTCCTGCTAGACTTCCTTAGAGAAAAGAAAGCAACTACTGAAGTACAGGCTCTCCTTTCCCTCCAGTCACTCTGACTGCTTTTCAGAGTAATGAGTTATTTCAGTCAGCACTCCAGTTTCCCATGGACCTCTGCCACAGGCCTATACATTATGGATGTGGAGGAGGGAATCCTGTCCCACACAAAGAAAGTACTCCATAGATCTCCTCTCCAGTGAGAGAAGGAACAAGGAGTTAGCCCTTGTGTGTCCTAGGCAGCCTGAGGACATGACTTACATTGTCCAAGTCCTTCCTCAGTGCAATCTTGCTGGTGACCAGCTCGTGGGCGAGGTCGTCGTTCTCCTGCTCCAGTCTCATGTTGGCTTCCTGCAGGCGCCGGTTCTCGCGCTGTGGGGACACAGAGTGAGGGGCAGGGGACAGGGACAGGGGACAGGAACAGGGGACAGGGACAGGGGACAGGGGCTGCACAGGGGAGTGTCTGACACTCAGAGCTGCCTGTGCCTGCACACTAATGCCCACCTTGCTTCTCCAGTATGCAAACACAACTCTATCTGCATAAAATTCCCTGGGGCAAAACCACAGCCATAGTGTAAATGTAAAATAAATACAGGATAAGCCTTGAGGAGACACCAGGTATAAATAACTCTGCTCAGCCATTACTTGTTGAGCTACAAAAATGGTTTTGAAACCTGCAATAGTAGGGGTATCATTGTGCCATCGAAACCTTGCCAGGAGTTTCCCACAAGTACTGCTTTTCTTGCTTCAAAATTGAATTTGCATGCCAGAAACAGGTAGGAGAGGAGAATCCTGGGAAAAATACTCTATTTTCTCTCTCTTGTTACAACTCCCAGCACACAGATGGATACTAACGAAAGTTTACATGAAACTTCTCTGATTAAAACACATGAATTTATTGTATCTCTGTCTCTGTGTGTTATTGTGCTATGTGTATGCATACGTAACTTGGCACATGTAATTTACATTACACATATTACATTTATTTGATAAGTAAACTATTTATACAATTATATGCTTACTGCAGTATACATCATTTGAAATTAGGAAGAGAAGTAAAAGTGGGAGCATAACCATGGCAGGCAGAGTTAGAATCAGTCAGGCATTTCCTTTCTGTTCATGGCTTGTGGTGCAATCAGCACGTTAAACAGGCTCTACTGAACCAGTTCTATAAGCCCAAATAAAAATTCATGCTATTCCTCTTCTTGCACAGCTGGGCTCACAACAACCCCATCCTGATCAACGTTGCCAATAAAGAGACATTCCCTTCACGTTCATGGAGCTGATTCCCCTGTTGCATCCAAATTGGTCAGAAAACAAAACCAGCTCAAAAAAGAGTCTAAGTAGCAACTTCTGTTTGTTAAACCAGACTGGAGAAGGTAAAGCATTACCTCAAATCTTTCTATAGGATCCTCCTGTTGAGCCTGCTGCTCTCTCATGGCATGATATTCCTTTTCATATTTCTTCAGCTTCTTCTGGCTAATCTAAATTAAAGCAACCCATTAGTTCCTGCCTAGAACATCAATAAAAAACCCCAACACACACAAAGCAAGCTTCAGGCAACTCCTGCCTTCTACAAAGCACAGCTCATGGCTTCACCCAGTTCTGAGTGTCAAACCCCCAGGTGTGGTCAAATTCAATATCATGACAGCAGCCTCTTCCTGTGGAATACAGGCAAGGTTTCAAAAGGCACCCAGAGCATCCTGCCCCAGCTCCCCCATGGTGCTGCACAGCTCCCTGGTGCTCCTCACACTGCAGAGCTTCAGCAGAACAGAACCCCATGAGACATGGTTCATTTTTGGACTGGCCTGATGCTGAGCCTTCTTCAGCTGCTTTTTCAGCTGGAACATTTATCATCACACAGAAGCATTTGGTTTACTTTACATGAGACTGTAAATGCTGAAAGGGCAAGTGCAGGCTCAGCTGACATTTCTGCCAGTGTCACTCAAGCCCAGCAGAAAACAGCCCTGTGCCCAAGGTGTCTGGGCAAGCAGCAGCACCTCAAGTGCTCTGTCCTTGCCTCTGACAGACACACACAGCACCAGCAAAGCCACCCTCACAGGCCCCCACATTCCCCTTCTGTGAGAAGGGACAGAAAGGTGATGCTGAATTCAGTACTTTGTGCCCAGAGTTCAAGTCCTGCAGGGACAGGGAGCACAAGAGAAGCTGTAACAGATCCTGACCAGCATTTTCCTGGTGTCACCTGTGCCAAAGGTTACAATGGCAACACAGACCACACCAAGGTCACTGTGAGCATTTCACATGCAAGACATTATGCATCTAAATGAAATCTCTAGCATTAAAAATTGCACCTAAACATTTATTATTATCTCAGTAAACCAAATAAATTTAAAAGCTATAGCTAAGATTTCCTCTTTAAAAACCCTTTTCTGCAAAACAGGTTGAATTTTACATGCATAAATGACAGGCAGAATGGAAAACGTGTTTGGTTTCCCTTAAGTCTGGTTTTCTCACTAACAACCTTCCTGGGAAGGAGCTGCAGAAAGCGGTGGCCAAGCTCCCTCTAGTGAGAGCTGAGCAGAAACACCTCTCTGCACCCGGGGGAACAGCTCGGAGATGCCAACCATTACTCGGAGTCGTCCAACCATACCACAACTGCAGGAGTTATTCCTGCACCCCGGACACCAACCTAGAGAATTAACCCTTCACTGACAGTGGAGCCAGTAACTTGAGCAGATTGTTTCACTGCACTGCCCCTGCTCAAACACTGCCCAAATTTTGGGGTTTCACACCCTAAATCTCCTGCAAGGTAAAATTAGATCCTGACAAGTGAGGCATCCGTTATGCCAGAAGAAAGGAAGGCAGGCACATCAATGTACTTTCATCTTCTACTTTTCAAGAGGATTAAGCCAGTTTTGCATTTTTTAGGTGATCTTGAGCAGATTCATCATTGTCATAAATTCTGGGCATGGGAGGCCTGGGGAAGTCAGCAGGGATTCTGGATTTGCAGAAATGAACACTGATGCCCCACCACATCTTTTCAGGGACACAGGAGGCAGCAGCAGCTCTGCTAACAGCTGTTGCCCAGACAGGTGAACTCCCCATCCCTGGAAGT
>VZTT01010400.1:89497-103860 GCA_013400855.1 Buphagus erythrorhynchus | reverse complement strand
AAAGCTGCAGATAAATTTTAACATGAATGAAAACTATGCTACCTAAACCCAAGAACAGCACGAAGTACAGGCATCAGGCACCATAAAAAGCTTTGCTTTTGATCATTCATACCTGTACTCCTCTGGANGCCTAGACTGAGTCTCAGTATTAAGCTCAGCCCTCAGTTCTGTCTTACTTTTCCCCATGAAACTCCATCTGTTTTCTGAAAAAACAGGGGTGATATGTCTGTTATTCTGAATACCTCATACCATGGAGCTGTCAAGAAGATGTTTAGTAAAAGGAAGCATCTTGCTGAAGATAGCAAGTCATGTACTCAAACCTAAGAGTGGTCCTTTGTTTCATCTTTATGCCATGCACACTGCTCTTTGCCTAATTCAATCCACGTATATGAAATACATCTCAGATTTGGCCAGATCAGCAAAGTCCCACTGTGCTCTCAATCACTGGGGTGTTTCAGAATTTGAAATCCTGCTCTGAAAACACCTGAAGTCCTGCTTTTATGTAGTTTTGCAACCGCAGTGAAATATGCAGTGCTTTGGCTGGTGCATTTATTACTCTCACCTTCCCCTTTCAGTAGGTGTTTAAATGTTAAACCAAAATGAAAAGCCACAACAGTATGGAAGTTGTAGTATGACTATCAAAGCATAATACTTCAGCTGAGATATGCTGATTTCATAGATAAGAATCATGAAGATGCTTTTTGCTGTAGAGACGAGAAGAAAAGCAGAAGAATCACAACTTCAAAAGCAGCAAAGCTCACATTCGCTTCCCGCATTCACATTCACTTTGCTTCTCTGATCTTCCTACTTCATTGTCAGTTCTAGGAGCATGAAGTTCAGTTCTAGGAGCTGCATGTCAGCATCAGCCACTAGCCACACTTGAGTAGGAAACAGGAAGATGGCAAGAGAATGCAAGTAGTAGGTACTGTGAAAAATGGCAAAAGCCTCTGAAGAGAACAGGATGTAAGGCAAGAAGAGCCTGGGAGATGGACCACACTCTCAGAGATTATTGCAGCACACCTATCCCAACCCTTTCTCCCTTGAAGGAGAGACATGGTTGTTTTCTTGCTTCCTTAGTGGAAACTTCTCAGATGCGGAGTTTGTTTTAATACCCTTTCCTTTGGGAGGATGTGATAATGTCCTTGTCTGGAAAGCCTACTGAGCAGATCCAANTTGAAAGCCCTGAAGTGGTCGACTGCTATTCTGCTTTTAACTTACATTTTTCTTAGGAGCATTTATTTCTGCTTCTGCACATTTCCAAAGATGCTCTAGCTGAAGCAGCTGAATACCTCACCTTCTGAGCCCCAGCAGTCTGACTCAGCTCATCTTCCACAGAGAATGGCTCTAGTCCTTATGAAATCAGTCTGAGCTGCTCTCCTTCTAACTGGTGGTGGTGCTGGTCATCTGCAGCTTGACCATGCAGTAAGCAGGACAGCTACCCAGGAAGACTTGGGTCCACAACTCTCTTAGTATGGAGTTCATGATTAGCCCAACTGGTTAGATCATGGCACTTGTAACACCAAGGCTGGGGGGTTTGAGCCAATTGTTCATTGACTCTTCCGTGAGCTTGTCACTGGATCAGAAGTGAACAAAATCTGCGGCCAGAAAACAAAATCTTCCAGCAGGTCTCTAAGCTCTGGACTAGTGTCAAGTTCTTTACTTGACTCTGACCAGCATCATGAAAGTTTGATATTCTTTCTGCTATGTTGCCTCAGCTTCCAAAATGAAGACAGAACATATTAACTAGTCCCTAGAAAATAGATAAGGAGTTGTAGGTTTCCTCCTAAAGAACAAGCAGTTAAACGCTTCTTAATTTTTCTTTTTTTACTTCATGTTCATACAGTTCCAAGGTGCTGATACACAACCTACCTTAGAAAAGCATTTAACTGTGTATTTGCTTCTGACCCTGAAGGACTTTTTTCAGTGCATGTTTGAAGGTAGCATCTTAATGAGATTATAAAATCCCCTGGTATTCTTACTGCAAGGAATTAAGAGCTGTGATTTCTCAAATCACCAAAGTATCAACTGCGTTTTTAGCTCCTGAATGTTCTTAGGTGTCTCATACTTACAATGTAGAGGCTCATTAAGGAGGCAGAAACAGCTCAACAAACCTGTGACTAAGACACTGCTACAATGGCATGAAAACTGCTGACAAAACATTACCAGCAACTTCTCTTAAGACTGCCATCCACAGAACTGTGTGTGATACCAAGCTGTTCAGTTATTTTTAGCAGAACTGTACACAAAAATCACCCCACTCTTAGTCTTATGACAAGCTGCACTTGTACACCTTTGTCATTTGCTCACTGCCTACCAAGTCAATTTTGCTGGCCTGCTTTCCACATTCCAACCTCCTCCATACACACACTGTTTAAACAACAAACAAGGAGTTAGTCACAAAAATGAAAAACATGTCTTCCCTTCATCCAAAAAAAAAAATTTAAAAGGCCACTAAGAAGCTCCACAACTTTCTCATTTTAAAGCTAAAAATCATGTTTTAAGTATCTGGAAAGTTGGGAACTGCTCTCTACCTCATCCACAGCAGGTTGCAAAAATAACTGCTGCTCTTGAAGTTATGTCCAATGCTGAGGATGCAGAGACAAAGCTACAGCAGAAGACATGACATTTGTGAAAGGTTTTCAGTCTCCTTTAGCTTTTATCTAAATATCTCAGTATCTACTTTGAGCAGCTCCAAGTAGCCTTTTGAGGCCAACAAGAAGAGAACTCCTGGACAGACACTTATTGCTTCAACATGGTCTTAAAGCTTCTTTATGCACCTGATTCTTTTATCACCAAGTGCTTTAAGTCCAGCTGATACCAGCAAGAAGTATCTCATTCTCTTGCCGGAAATTCAGCAATTTGAAGAATGCTGATCAGGAAGGAAGTGAAATAGAAAGTACATGAACCTATATTCATCAGACTGCAGTTTAGAGACCAGTAATNAAAAAAAAAAAAAGAAAAAAAAAGCGTGTAAGACTGTAGGATGGAAACCTACAAAATTGTAGTTGAAATTTTAACAACTTACAACAATGTCGTGTGAAATCTTTACTTGGTTCATAACTATGTGCTCTTTAAATGTCTGCTAAGTATATAGATCTCTTTATAAATGCTGCCCTGGAGGTCTAGCAAAGCATTCTGTTGCCATGTGGGAGAATAGCTTACGCCTGAACTCCACAAGCAGCTAGAAGCTGGGAGCATTGCCAAGCAAAGTTACTTATGGATTGACCCAAGATATGTTTGTAGTCCTTTCTACTTCAGGCTCATAACAGACTTCATAAGGACTGTGGTTAGAGCATCTGGACTGCCAAAAGGTTTTTAGGGTTGCATGGAAAAATATTAAGCAAACAGACTGCTAGGAAAGTATATTATTTTTCTGCTTGAAAGTTTATATGCAATATTGAAAATATGCTCTCTACTTAGTAAGCTGCTCCTTTAGCAGAATTTTTATCATGGAATATGTTAAGGAATCAATTATTAGATTCTGATTAAAAGAAAAAAAACTTCATCATTTTTTCAGGAGACAAGTACTTCTAGACTGGACCTTGCAGCCCTACTACACTGGTTTTCATAAGAGCACTTTCATTTTCAACATCAATCTCTGCTTTACATTTAAGCACTCTGTCTACAGATGTGCAAAGAAAACCGATGAAAACTGGTGCAGGAAGCTTGAAGCTGTAACCAGACCATAAACCTGAGCAAAAGAAATTTGCCTATTTTCATTTCCTGAACAGTTAAAATTGCAAAAGACAATATATTGAAAAATCAAAAAAACATAAACGGTATTTTGAAGTGTTCAATTTTATTTACTTAGCATGCTGCCAGTTCAAATCAGGATATTAGTTCTTCAAACATACAGAAGTTAAGATTCTTTAGATTCTCCTTAAGGAAAGTGAAGAAAGCACAGACAACAGGAAACCTCCTTTAAGTCACATTAGCTGGATCCACACACAAAGGAGTAGCACAACTGCAACTGAGTTACAGCTGCATCTCCACTCTTCCCTGTTGCAGGGTGACTGAAAGGCAGAATTTACAGTTGATGATAAAGTATAATTCTGCCTTGACACTGTTACTTTCACTTCTCTGATGTACCGAAAAGATGTAAAAAGCCTCAGGTCACCACCTTCCTATCTACTTTTTTCTGTCATTGATATAAGATGACAAAGCATCCAGACCACTGGTGCAGCTGCTTAATGAACTCCATTGCATTCAAAGGAAACTCAGAGTCTAATTACTTTGGCAAGGGAAATTTTATTGTTCTCAAACTAATGGTCATCAGCCAAAAAAGTTATCCCTGCTCACTACTTATCCTGGCCACGGACATTGCAGCATTTAACCTCCATCCAGACTGGCAGGATATAAAGCCTCAGCTAAAGCCAGTGCCTTTGTTGAGTAACCAGCAGCAAATGACCAGAACACAGGGCTCCCCATTGACTTACTGTAACAAGCTCCTTACTCTGTCATGAGTGAATGAGCAGCCCAGCACACAGCACACACAGCTGAGAGGCTCAGCATGAGAGGCTCTATAAAATGCAGGGGGAAAGAACTAATCCTGCAGACATAAGCCTTTGTTTCCCTCTTAAGCTCTCGAAGGAGGTGGCTAGCAAAAGGGACAAGACATGGACTCCTATGTCTCTCTGTGTTTTGGTCATAAAAAGATCTGTCACTCAGGGTTCTCAGTTAAAAGCAAACATCACATTAGCACAATTCAAATGCTGTAAATTTAACTCAACTACAGTTCATGCTAAAGCATATGTCAGTTCAGCTCAAATCTAATGTAGGACCTTTAATGAAAAACTGCCAGTCCTATGCAGATGTGAGGCAGTAAAGTTGTAATGTGCCTGATAAGCCAGGAAAACCAAATACCATAGCAGACATCCATCTATTACACAGCCCATAATTAGCACTAAACACTATAATGAACACAAAAAGAGATTAAAGGCAGTAACTGCAATAAAAGGGGATTGTGGCATATTTCCAGCTTGCTTAGGCTTCTCCATTAGGGTTGCCTTCTTTTGTCATTTGTGTTTGGGAACAAGCTGAAATTCTCAATTCCTGGGCAAAGACCACCCAGTTATCATGCTATGGCAAAGTAGGTCTTCTGCACAGAACACAGAACTGGCAAAGTGAGCAAAACCAAAGCAGGAACTGGCCCTCATTTTGGACTCCAGACAGAGTGAGAAACAAGAGCAAATGAGAGCAAATGCTAGCTCCTTTTCCTTCAGGCAATATTTTGCTTGCTGATGATCTTGATTTAAGAGAATCTTGTCTGGAAGATTCCTTCGAAAAGAATGCAAAACTGACACTTGTTAGGAGTATCCAAAGTGTTGGAAAACCTACACAAATATTAGCATAAACGACTACCATTCAGGCCCATCCAAATGTCAGAATGGCTAATCACCTAACTTCAATCAGTTTTCTTAATACATTTTCAAGTCTTCCTTTCTTGGAAAAAAAAATAAATAAATAAAATGTGCTTGAATACAGAATTGGTTAGCCGCTACCAGATCCATCAGCAAATACAATATAATCCTGGATAAAACTTCAGGCATTATTCAAACACCAGGAAATAATTTGCCTCTGAATATAGATTTGGGAAAAATTGTTTTAATTTCAACAGGACCATGAAATAAAGAAACACATTGTCTGTGCCACTTACCCTCTGCACAGCCCTTTGGAGAGCCTGTTTCACGCTTCTACAGGATTCTGGCATTAAGTTCGCTTCTTGACTTTCAAAGGAGGCATCATGCAAATCTTTATTTTCTTGGTGTCCAAAAAGTGTTCTGACACAGTGTGCATGTTCTTTTGAAATTCTGGTAGGGTCCATCTGAAACAAAAACATAAGCACATATACAGTTCTGAGTGTTAGAGACACTTTTCAACCATTTAAAAGTTTGGCCCCTGGCTAAGTTTATTATCTAAATTCTTATTATAAACAGTGTAGAGAGAAAAAGTTCCCAGCATCAGGGTTTATTTCATCCAACAAACATGTGAGATAGGAGAATGAATTATCTTCTGGTGCTGCCTATTTCATTAGCTTAGAGTAGATATGTGACTTTCAAATGTTAAAGATAAATCTGATTCTTATGGTAAAGCAAATAATATTGAATTCCGTATTTCAACCACTCAGGGCAATATCACAGTTATTTTAGCAGGAAACATACACAGTTATCCTACCTCAAAAGCTATTGTTTGTAAGATGACACATGAATGTCAAGTAGAGAAACTTGGGGAGAGGAGAAACAGAAGTAATCTCTGAAATCGTTTTGTCACTGAAATTATATCACTGAAGCTGTCAGTCAGCTATCACTGAAACTGTTTTATGGATGTGTTCATTGTGGATAGAGTTTTTTTTTTTTACACTGGCTGGTATGGGGCTGTGTTTTGGATTTGTGACCAAAACAGTGCTGGTATCACAGGGATGTGTTTGTTACAGCTCAGCAGGGCTGACACTGAGTCAGGGGGTCCCTTTGTGCCTCTCACCCCACCCCACCAGAGAGGGCTGGGGGTACACAAGGAGCTGGGAAGGGACACAGCCTGGACAGGTGACCAGAACTGGCTAAAGGGATATACCAGAGCATGTGGCATCATGCTCAGTATATAAAGCTGGGGGAAGAAGGAGGAAAGGGGAGACATTTGGAATGAGAGCATTTGTCTTTTCACTTTATGTGTGGTGGAGTCCTGCTGTCCTTGGGATGGTTGAACACCTGCCTTCATATTCTGCTTCATTTGTGTGTGCAGCTTTTTCTTTACCCTTTAAAANGGGACACAGCCTGGACAGGTGACCAGAACTGGCTAAAGGGATATACCAGAGCATGTGGCATCATGCTCAGTATATAAAGCTGGGGGAAGAAGGAGGAAAGGGGAGACATTTGGAATGAGAGCATTTGTCTTTTCACTTTATGTGTGGTGGAGTCCTGCTGTCCTTGGGATGGTTGAACACCTGCCTTCATATTCTGCTTCATTTGTGTGTGCAGCTTTTTCTTTACCCTTTAAAATTTCTTTATCTCAACCCACAAGTTTTCACTTTTACTCTTCCAGTTCTCTCCATAATCCCATCAGGGAGTGAGAAGCTGTCTGAGACTTAGCTGCCAGCTGGGATTAAGCCACGACAGTGGCAAGAGATATTGCTGTGTGAAATAATCACCAAGAAAGCAAAAGTCAAAGACCAAAAGATGATTAAACTGCACCACAAGATACCTCTGCATCATTGGACAAGAAATGGTACGTTTAGAGTATCTGCAAGACATTTTTAGAAATCAGTCTTTGTGACTGAATCAAATATATTTTTAAATCCTGCATTCTATCATTTAGATAAATTGGAAAATAATCCAAAGATTAGGATTGTACCTTGACAGAATTTTATTGCACAAAAATTATTTAAACCATTTCACCCTTTTTTTTCCACATACTCCAAATCCTTTACACTGAAGAGATTAACAACTGTCTTTCAGAGATGGCCTAGGACTCTCAGAAATTGTTCTTAACTCGCATTTATTCTGCTTTTACTTCAGGCTTAAAGAAGGGTTTATGCACCCAAACTCTTGTCTAGGTTCTCTAGCTGTATCAGCTGGCCTATTAGAAAGCATTTACTGTTATCTTTGTTTAGTTGGAAGAAACACTTCTACCTTAGAATTGCAAAAGGTTATTTGTAATTGCAATGCAGGAATACCAAGACATTATGGACAGTGCCTAGTGTTCAGTTTCCTTTAACACAGACCTGAACAAAACAGCACATCAAAAGGAAGTTTTTCACAATACAAAACAACCAAGTGAATCAAACATATAATTTGTTCCCAGGAATTCAACTCCCTAACCCCAAAAAAAGAAATTAGTTAATTTAAAAGTCTAAGGTTAGGATTACAGAGCTGAATTAAAGTCTATACCACCCAGGCAGCCACCCAACAGTAACACACAGCAGAGAAATATTTATTGCACAGACAGCAGTAGCAAATGCTGCCTCCTCCATCGCCATCCTTCTGCTCAAGTCTCCAGATGGAAAGCTCTTTGCCCAATTTATTCAGACCAGTGTCAGATCCTGTAGCCTGGTTTAGCTGTCTCAGTCATCCCTGCAGATTTGGAATGAAACAGGTCATAGAAAGTTCACCCAAAGATCATAAGAGGCCACAGCTTTGAGCAGAGGGGTAGTGATGAGTTACAGAATGGCTTGCAGGCAGTAACATCTTCTTGTGATGGCCTGACACAGCTGAATCCCAAAGAAACTCTGTGTACAGCCATTGCAGCACTATGAATTAAGTGTTAAAAACCTACATTAATGCCTTCTGAAGTCAGCTAGTGCAGTGCAGCCTCATTAACTGCATAAGGAGATGTAAAGCAGCACCTCTCTGCTCTCACCCCCTTCACTACAGAATTTTATTCCTGGATTTCAGTCTCCTCTTCTAAATCAGTAACATGGGAGGAATTTTTGCTGGCCTAATTCTCTTTAAGATTTGTTCCCCAAAACCAAGTGACTCCAGGTATCAGGCAAGCATCGGAGTTGGTACAGGGATAGGCATAAGAATGAAGTATCAGGAAGGCAGCACTAGCTTTACCTGACTGTAAAACTGCACTCTTAAAGCATCTCTCACACCATATTCCACTTGTATTCAGAACCCAGAAAATCAGCTGTAAACTAAAATAATTTTTTAAAAAGCAGCACAAAATGTTTACCAACAGCTGCTAAAAGGCAGTTAGTGCAGAATGACTTGGGTTGGAAGGTACCTTTGGATGTCTCTGGTCCAGCTCCCTGCTTGAAGCAGGGCCAACTTGTAACTTAAGTCAGGTGGGTTAAGGCTTTTTGTACACAAGCTTTGGGGAATGTCCATCAATGAAGACTCAGCTTCTCTAAGCAAACTGTCCTAAAAATTCACTACTTCTAGGGTGTAAAAAACCCCTTAGTTTTTATATCCAGCTACAGCTTCCCTTGCTGCAATTTATGACTGTGCCTCCTTTTTTTTTTTTTTTTTTTTTTTGCTGTGCACTTCTCAAGCGCCTGTCTTTAGGCAGCTAAAAGCAGTGATTATCTTCCCTCACCTTAGTCTGTTCTTTGTCAAAGAATCCAGCTCTCCATTCTTTTATGGTTCCTACTGTCACAGTGGTTTTCTGCTGGACACCTTCCAGTTTCTTGATACACTTCTGGTACCAAGGGACCCAAAACAGGACCCATTATTTCAAATGTAACCTCTCATGATGGGATCGTTAGAGACCCCATGGAACTGATATCTCTAACAGGATTTGGATATCTGAGTCTTCTACCCTCTACACAAACCACAGGATAGAACATAGTAAGCTACAGCAAATAACTGCCAATTAATACTAATTTTTATCAGTAATTCTATTATGCAGAGACTACTAGCCCAGTTTTGTATTTATTAAAACATATCCTCTGAACAACAGGCAAGAAAACTAGGTTTTACAGCACAAAGATGATGAAATATCTAAAGGCCTGAGTGTCCAGCATGACAAATCATGCCAGCATAGACTCACTGCTATCAGCAATCATTCAAATATGTCACACAATGCTGTATCACAACAGTAACAGCAGATTGCACAGATTTGCCCAGATTACAGTTTATCTGCTCAAGTCTTAAGACAGAAAACCAGCACCTCTGCACCTACAAGTAAAAGATTGAAGGCTTAATGGAAACACTGCAGTTGATGGTTTCAGCAAGTAGAGCTGTGCAGCCCACCCTGACAAAAACTGCAAGTCTCCAGAGTTACTGTTTGATAAGGGAAAACTTTGATTTTGGGACTAGCTAACCCACCTGTTGCCCTCACCTTTCCAAAGAATACCTTCAAGAATAGTCTTCACCACATTTAACTATGAAAATCAGCTCACTTTCCTGAAAAGGCATTCTCAGAAATCCTGCATCCTACATCTTTACGAAGAACACACACTGAACTGCCATGGCTGCAAACAAGTACTACCAAGCACTGAGATCAAAACTGTGGGGAAGTACTGATGCACAGAAAAACTCCCAAGGACATATTCTGAGAAGAACTGCTAAAGAAGGAGAAAGTTATGATGAAATACCAGAAGCAGCTTGCTAACTTGCAGGGCAGAGCATCTTCAGCAAAACCTCCTAAAGATTTAATATCTGGAAGAAATATCAAGATGCAAACAAAAATAAAGAAAAAAGCTTTATAAAGTGCAAAGTAACCTAAAGAACCTTGAGGAGTTAAACTAAAGAGAGGAGTGTCTGCTTATTTTTTAATATATGTTTTGCCTGACCTTGAAATCAGATCAGACTGTTCAGTGCCCCTGATTTTCAGCATCTCTCATCATTCTAGTTGCATTTCTGAACTCTATTCACCCTCTTCAGGGCAGCCAAAATGAACTCCAGTATCATGAGTGAGACTAAACGAACTTACAGAATTAAGAACCAATTTTCTGATATAAAAAAGACTCGGTTTGGTTTCAAAAGACACAATACATTCCATCCACTTTTACTATTAAATTTTGCAACAATTGTGCACTGTTACAATATTGCATTAAATACTTACTAATTACAAGAAATGCTTAACATCTATACTTGTACTTATTTTCAAACCTAAACCACTTTCCAGACTATCAAATATCACTTTATACTCCATGACCTTTCTTAAGCACCAGGAAGGGGCTCTTCCAGCCTTCTGAAAGATGCTAATGACCCCCAGCAAGCTGTTTTTTCTATTAGCCACAATGCTCACAAAACTTCATCTGAAATCTGAAAGGTAATAGTTTGAAAGCATAGCACAACACAAGTCAGAATTCCACATAAGCATGAAATGACAATAAAAACTGGGCTTCCTGGTCACCATTTATCCATGTGTGAACTCTTCAATCTGGTAGAACATTTAAAATTTGTACAGATTTTTTTTTAATAGGAAAAGTGCACACCTTTGGAGGTTTAGCTTAAACTCTGGGCATTAGACACCCAGCCACCACATTTCAATTTGGGCACTTTCAATTTGCTTCACTGCCCTCCAGCTCAGTCAGTGTCAGACCAGATTCCTCCTCTTTTGAGATATAAGCGCACTAAGGAAATGGGCCAGAAAGAAAAGCTTAAAAGCTAAGCTTTTGGAGCCTATACCTCAGCATTTATCAGTCAAAGTTAAATACTTTTCTCACCTTGTGCTGTGCATGAGTGTCTATTGAGTGATGACCTCCAGCTGCTTTGAGTATCTTAACTAAATTTTCATGGCATTTTTACAGATAATGAGAAAATATTCCTCAAAATATAGGCAAAATAAATGCTTAAGATCAATATATTTTTTATTGTTTAATTTCTTGGATTTAGTGCACTGCACAGAATGGACCAAAAAGCACATATACAACATGCTAATATTTTTACATTTCAGTACACTAGTATGAGAACACTGCTAAAATTCAGACTTGTTGCTTTTTCGACATACCAGCTCATTGTCTCACTTGCATGGCACTGCATTATTTCTTGGCCACAAACATGTGTTTACCCGTGAAAATCTAGTGTCAGTCTTAGTTATGTGTCTTGTGAAATTCCAAATGCTCAAGCCACAAAATAAACAAAATTAAGGAAAAACCAAAACCTCAACTATTGTCTCAGCTTATACTGTGTCATGCTCCAGCCCAAATGATTTTATGCGAATACAGACAAAATGTGAGTGGTAAAACTGAGTCAGAGTTTACTCAGACTCTTAGATAAGGTTTTAAAGAGCTTCTAAGATACATAACTTCTTAATATCAGCCTATACAGTCAAATCTTTCTAATTCAAATTTGCTTAATTTACCAAGTAAACAATTCAAATCTTTTCATGCACAGCTTCTACTACTAGCGTCTCATTATTTTAACAAAATTAATTAAAAATACTTAAGTTCTGTTATTAAAAAACTAACTTAGATAGCTGAAATTTACATTGAAAAGGCCAAATCTAAGTAGCTTAATAAAATCAAACTTCACAGAAATATTTTCAAAAGAAAGAGGTCTGATCATGTCCCATTTAAATAAAATAAATACCTAAGAGTGTGAAATAAGAATTAACTGCTGCAGGGCCTACTGTGTTTTTCCATCTATCTTATTTCACAATTAGAAATGGTGAACAAATATGAATTATCATATCTTCTTATAGTGAATTATATACTTAGTTCAAGAGTATACTTATTATTCTATTTTCCATTGATGACATTTTCTCCATTAAATTTTTTTTAGGAACTGACTTCAGTCAGGCTTACATTGAGTTATATCACCTCTTCTAGAGGTTTTGGAAATCCAAATTTATGAAAGGCTCCATTCAATAGCACTACTCCAAATCCACAGGAACAAGAAACTAGCAAGAGAATTAAACTGTGAAATGCAGAGTTACACCTGAACCATGCCATTTTTAAATCAAGGAAGCAGAAGAAAAATAGCCATTATGGTTCTTTTTACCCTTTGTTAGGCACACGTGAAACCCTGACATGTACCTATCAGAAAGATTCTTTTATAAGGGAGTATACTTTGATTAGCTGTTTTGATTGCAATGGCTCTGAAGCCCTCTAATGAATATATAGTGTGCATCTCTGAGCCATGTTTTGACAAGAATGTCTTTTCAGGTTCATGAACATCTGGAGTGAAAAACATTCCCCTGTCACAAGCTGAAGCAGACATTCATTTATTTCACTGTCAAGCAAACAAGTGGCTTTAAGCTACTTTACAATGAGTCCCAGAAATTAGATGTCACTCTTCTGAAACATACAAGTTATGATTAACTAAGCGCTGTACTGCCATTACATTTTATTTTTGGAAAAATGCAAAACACAAAGCCGTCGTCAGTAAGAAAATACAAATTAGTCTGCATAATAAATTATCAGCAGCACTAGTGTATATTTGAGTGTCACTCATCTGATTAAGTGGGTATACACTTGTGCAACACCTGCTTTCAGAGTGCACTTAGTTAAGAAATCCAGCCTGCTACCTCAAGATCAAGTGCCTCTACCTAGAAAGTAAACCGAAAGAAACAGGTTTCCAGTCTCTGCCGACTTCAAATGAAAAGTACACACAACAGAAGCACCACTTCCATGACAGCAGTCAGACCCACATTAACAGAACTAACTCGCATCCGACAATAAAGCCAAGCAGAAATCTAACACCTAGCCCTGAGAACCAAGTAGCTGGCAGCTCCCCACTTCCTCCGAGAGGGCTCAGCCTTGCAGGGTAAGAGATGCAGCAGCGAGGGAATCCAGGCAGCCGAGCCATTTCCAAGAAGCAGGCTCCTCTTCTCTCCGAAAGCCCAACCGCTCATCACCTCACCTGCCCGCACAGCGACACCTCCCGCTCCTCTCGCCACGCACCGCTGCCTCTTCCGACGCATCCCGGCACACTTGAGGCCTGCCAGGTGAGGGGCGGCTCTCTCCCAGAAATCCCCAGAATCCCAAAAAAACCTCCTGAGCTGCGGCACAAACCTCTGGCCGATGCCCACGAGCACACAGACCCCGCACCTCTGCAGTGTCCCTGCGCAGCCTGAGTGACTAACCATCACGAGTGGTGCTGTATGATGACCTTTCTTGTCCTTAAAGCCATTTATCCTGCTGGTGAAACATCCATGGCAGCCAAAGACCTCAGCCGTATCACAGAATCACAGATAATGCGGAGTTGCAAGGGACCCTCAAGAATTATCGAGTCCAACTCCTGACCCCTCAGAGCACCATCTCCAAAAATCCCACCACGTGCCTGAGAGCATTGTCCAAACACTTCTAGAACTCTGTCAAGCTTGGTGCTGTAATCGCTTCCCTGGGGAACTTGTTCCAGTGCCCAACCGCCCTCTGGGTGAAGAATATTCTACTAATACCCAATGCCAAAATTCTCTCCAGTGGAAGACTGAAAGCCGATCATTAAAAACCAAAGCCCTGCAAGACTTCAGGTGAAGGATTATAACTACACAGTTTCACGAGTCAGGGAACCCCTCCCGTCCAACCTCGCAGCGAAGCCCTGTACCCCAAAATGCACCCGATGCTCGGAGCGCTACCTGGACGCCCTCGTACTGAGCAGCTCCGGTGATCAGGGAGCAGCACAAGCTGGGCAGGGCACCGGGAGCCCGTTGGCCCGACCCCCTTCAGAACTGGGTCAACTTCAGAGTTGATCCAGTGTGTTCTAAAGCTTTTTGTTTTGTTTTTTCTTTAATTAATCGCCTCGATCGCACCTACACGAGGGCCTTCCCCTCTCCTGCAGGGTGCGAGGCGGCCGCACTTGCCCCAGTGGGAAGCGCCCGCGCCAGTCCCCGCTTACCTGAGCTCGGAAGTAGAGGAAGAGGGCGACGCTGCAGACCACCTGCCCCAGCCCCAGGAGGACGAGGGCGGCCAGGAGGGAGCGGGATGCGGGCGGCGGGTGCGCGGGCGGCGGGGGCGGCGGCGGTGCCGGGGCGCTCTCGTG
>VZTT01010400.1:37726-72093 GCA_013400855.1 Buphagus erythrorhynchus | reverse complement strand
TTGAATATGAAGTCAAAAGATGGCCATAGTTTGGCCATCTTAGTTATCAGCCTAAATCGTACCTCTTGAGCTCATAAACTATGGTCACTGCTACACCAAAATAAGGCAGCTATACCAAGAGATCTGAATGCGAGCCAGACTCACCAAGACCAGCTTTGTAATCCGGTTTTAGATATGTTGCAACGATTATCAAAGAATTCAAGAGAGCAGAAGTGAGAGCTCAAGAGAACACAAATAAATAGGGTCATTGAGATTCTTGCAAAAAACAGCATCCTTGTGACTTAATACCAAATTTGGAAGTGCATTTGGGCTTGTTTCCTCACCTAGGTAGATGCCAAAGGTGGTTCTGCCTACCTCTAGTCTCACTCAAATGCTCTTTGTTATAAAATTCAGATCTAATTTAACTTTTTATCTGTCAGTAGATCTTTCATTGTCCAAGTTGAAATTGTTGATGTTGGATATGAGAAGGGTAAGTTTAAAGAAAAAAAAAAAGTCAAAACCATTTATTTTGGACATGGTTAGTGAGATATCAGCTGGCAGACAACAAGTCATTTTGCACTACAGACGTTTCAGTATCTGGCTTTAAAGAGTTTTTCTCTGCAGTTATGTTACACTACCCACAAACACAGTTTTTTCCTTAGTTCAAATGGCAGAAGCCCATGTACTGGATTGAAATGTTCCAGTCCTTCAAATGCACATTGCACAATGCTTCTGAGCACTGGGACTTCTATCCTTTCATTTTCTGTCTTAAAAGATCTAGGAGGGAAACACACAAATCTGTTAAGAACACAAAAAAGATAGCAAAGGAAGTTAGGAAACATGGTGGGCATATATACACTATAGTATGTTTTGTATATATCAGAATCACACACAAATTTCATGTGTAGAGTATTTTGTTATTGTTTATTTTCTGGCAAGCCTTATTTGGAGATATAAATATTTTGGGCAAGGAATCAAAAGACAGTGTTGTACAGAACTGGCCAAACTCTCTCTAGAGTCTCAAGCAATTCCAGACCAGCTCCCACAATGAAAATGTGCTGTGTAACCTCATGGAAGTGGGCAGAAATGTACCTCCACAATTTTTTCAGTCCTCTGAGCCTCAGCTGTGCACCCAGGCTAAATCAGAGTGAGAGGGGAGATCTCTGAATATCTCCTAGCTATGGATCCTAGAGGTCCTTTTCCTTTCCCTTTCCTTTTCCTTGCCTTGCCTTGCCTTCTCCTGCCACCAGACTCTCATTCTTTTAATGTTTTTGTACTACATTTTACTTAAAACCAAACAGAAAGATAGGCTATTTTCATAAAGTAAAATTTTTGTCTCAGTATATATTGTCCCCAAATGTTTTAAGATCTTGGGAAAAGGGATTAATGGCAAAAGAGAATATTTATTCCCGTGGCTAGAGGGATAGGGATAAAAGATGGAGCAGGGAAAGGAAGAAAAGGTTGAGAATGAGAAACAGTGATGGCATTAGTTTTCTCAGATGAAAAGCCGTTGTCCTTTGAGAATACTTAACATATTTATCTTTTAAGGGAGGAAAAAGAATTCCCACTAGATAGACTGAAAATTTGACAAAGGTCTGAGAAATAGGATCTTCTCAGAAGATCTTTGTCTGTAGGTGGGTAAAGTCATAATAGCTCTGTTTTTCTTGGTTTTCTTTACATGAGAAAAACTGAGTAAGAATGCCTTACTATGCATAATTGTAAGGATATTCATTTCTCGGGGTTCTTTTTTACCCTGCATCTCTGTCAATTGAAAGGTCAATTTAGTTATTTTTCCCTCCCTCACATCCTATACTGAGGGAAAAAACGAACACCAAAACATGTAGACAGGTCTTTCAGATTTCAAAGAAAATAACAGCTGTTACCCATACAAGCAGCTTCCACCCAGAGCAAGGATGACATCGCCACAGTGACTGAGATTTTCCTCCCTGCAGGCAGAGCTTTATCTCAGGCAGAGCCAGGCACTGCTTTGCTTAGCAGAAGCAGCTGCCATGATTTCATTGTCGAACATCCTCTGCTTTGGGACTGAAAGGAAACCTTTGATTTGACTGCATCTCCCAAGTTATCTTGTAGATGATGGAGCATATTGACTGCAAAAATCGCTAGGCTCAGCATTTGTTTGTTTGGTGTGGCACATGCACAAACTTTGGTTTCATATTGTTTTGGTCAGATGTAGGTTTTACATTCCCTTCTTATTGCCTGATCAGTGCACTGGGAGGACCACCAATCTTTTGGGTGGGCTCTACAACAGTCTCTTATTTCCCAATTTATTTAAATTCACGGTATGAAATCATTGCAACAAAACCACAAAAGCCATGGCATTTACAGACAAACTAAAGCCTCTTCTCTAGTGACTTAGATGCAATTATAGTATAATACTAAGCAAGCAAATATTGTTTAACAAGGAGTTCATTTCTCCCTAAAACCAGTGAATAGCTAGGAGGACAGTCACTTCACATGTGTGCCTAATGGCAGGCCAGGCATGGATGCAGTACAACAGTGAGTTAAATTCAGCAGATAAGCTGGAAACACTCATGGACTTCCATACTGACATTAGTCCATCAACATGTGCCTCATAGGCCAGATGTGAAGATCATAAAATGCTGTAGGGCAGAGAAGCAGGCACTGTGCTCAGCAGTAGCATGGGACTCTGGGATAGGCGGGACTCAGCTGAGTGTGCATGGAGCCTGGGGCACTTTTGACAGCTCTAACATCCCTTACACTAAGCCACTCATGCTGGAAAATATATTTGATAAGAACATTTCAGCTAGAGGTTGGAAAGGACACGTGCTGTGTTTCCCAATGACACTCAGTAAAAGAGTCTGTAGGTTGAGAGTAATGAATTGCATAAGAGCCATTAGAGATACAGAATTTTAATAGCTAACTGGGGGTAGACCGCTCTATAAAAAAATCTAGCTCTAGTTGGAGGTTCACAACATGCTTGAAACTGCTTTCAAGATTGTTAGAATCAAAGTGTTGCTACATCAGGCATGGTGGGTGGCAATAGACAACCCAAGGCCAGTCATGAGTAGGGACGTTTATCTGTGTAAAAAGGCAGCAGCACCTTTAATTTCTTCTCCAGCTGCTGGCTTTCAGACAGCCTTCAGCAATGTCCCAGCCTGGCAGTGCACATTTGGGTCCTGGGGTGCACAGTGCTGTTACTTCTGTTTGCAGGCAGGGCATCTCCCAGCAGAACTAACATTTCAGTTCCTGAACAGCTTTCACTAATTGAGCTCTGCACATTAAGTGTGAGGCATTAAGGGATAATGTTGTGGCTTTTTACATTGTCTGCAAGTATGCAGAGCTGCTGTGCATTACCAGGGCTTCTCAAGAGACCTGTTAACTGCTTTTTAATATTTCAACCTCTGACATGGGTGTTAATGTGGTGTTATAATTGGAAAAGTCTCTCTCCCTTACTCAGCAGTTTCATTCCATGTGTGTGTTCCAAGACTTACTTGCTGACTTTATTGACACACATAATAAGTTTATTGCTTCTCCTCTTGCTCTATACTGTTATTGCCAAGTCCCAGGCATGCAATCTTCAGTCTTGATGGAAATACATAAGCTAGAAAAGCATAAAGTCTGACTTCTTTTATCCAGGCCTGGGGTTGCAAAGTTGTTGGGTAGCAAAATTAGAGGAGAGGGGGGGACTGCATCATTTAAATGCCAAAAGAGTTGATCCAGCCCAGAAGCCCTGTCAATACAGATTGACAGAGTACTGTTTCTTGGTCTGTCTCTGGCCACGGAGAAAATTTGTTTCCCATCAGCCCATTCATTCATCGGGCTGTCCCTTAATTATTTAAAATTAGATTTTTCTGGTATTTTATACTTTCCAGGTTTGTCCACAAAAGCCTGAACCAGAGTTCATAGAAACAGAATCACAGAATATCTTGAGTTAGAAGGCACCCCTAAGGATTATCAAGCCCAGCTCCCTGCTGGCAGTTAGGACTACCTAAAACTAAACCATGTGACTCAGAGCATCATCCAGACTCCCTGAACTCGGACAGGCTCAGTGTTGTGACCACTTCCCTGGAGAATCTGTTCCAGAGGCTGATCATCCTCTCAGTGAAGAGTTATTCCTTGCCCTGCAATATGGCCATACTGATTTCTGCTGAAGCATGGCCAAAAGTAGAAAACTGGGCATTTGGTGATGATGCTCTCAACACTTAGGTTTAGGAAGAGCAATGTTGCCTTGAACAAAATGACTTTTTAAGAAGGGAAAGAATAGAAGAGTGGCTGTGAATAGTTAGGATCAGTGGGAGAAGTGGAGATTTCCTACAATCATACAGAGAGCAATAATTTGAAAAGTATGGGTTCAGTAAAAAGAAACTCATTTGATATAAAAATGTTAGCACATCCCTAGACAAGTAACTTACTACTGAAGCACATTTCCCTGCATTCATTAAGATCTTCTTTATTTTCTTCTTTTTATGCTCCTTTTTAGGATTTCCACAAATTGGCTTCAACATCTGCTTAAGTCTTTCAACAGAGTAGGGAAAATTGAGTTTGGGGATTTGGAAGTAGATAGTAAGGCTAAACCTAGGATCTGGCCAGTGTCATAACAGTTCAGCCACCCCAAGGCAAAGAAGGACTGGTACAGAAGGGGCAGAGGAGGGGGAAGTCTTGCAAAGCCACGTCTGTGGTTTGTTCTGCTGCTCGGGAGAAACAAGCTGTAAAATAATGATTTTTAGGGGGTTTCTCTCCAGCAGAACTTGCCACACAACCATGCTAGGTCAGATTTTAGTTATATCAGCTTCCTGAACTGACTTGCCACTGTTCACACTCAGTGGTAGCAGCACTGGAAACGAGTGGGAAAGGACATTCAAGGGCAGGGGAAGGAGAGCTGGAGCACAGCATCTTCATCTCACATGAGCTTCAGCTATTAAACAACCATACTGTAAGAGCTGTGGCTGTAGGAGAGAGCTTACAGCAAGGCACACACCTGCATCACTGTCTCCAAGTACATCATCTGGCCATGAATCTCCTCTGATTAATGTCATACCTGAATAACCACTCTTAGGGCAAGGTGCAATTTTTAAACAATTAATTTCATGCCACACTTACCTACACTGGTAAGAACCACAGATTACTTTCTAGGTTTCATTTTCTCTGTGTGGTCATGGATTTTCCAGACAAGCTCAGCACCTTTCCATGCAGCCCAATCAAGCAGTACTAAAATCCCACAACAGGGATTGACATTGTGAGCTCTCTCAAATTCAGCTTCCATTTATCCCAGCAGTGATTTGCTGTGGTGTTTCTAAGCAGTGGGTGGGTCTTCAGGTTCACTTTGTCCATGCAAAAATGAGCCTCATAATCCCACCATATGAGCAGAGCAGTGCTGCAGCATGAGCCATCGTGGCACGGCCTCTCATGCTCAAACACTGCCAACACCCCCGAGCAGCCTGTGGGAGACAGCCACATTCCCTTCCCACTCCATGGTTTTGACAAGGATAAAAGGAAATACTCAGATGTCCTGTGGGAATGTGGGTGATCTCAGATGTGAAGGAGTGAAATGTTAATCAGTCATTGCATTTCTTAATGAGGAGCAACATTAACTGTGTCATTTGTTATTACTGCTTGGAGGGCTGGGGAACTATGTTACATTCATTCGGCTCTGATCCTGCGCACAGTGAACATTCTGTGCAACTGCACACCTTGCCATAAGGAATAAATCTGCTGGAAAAATGCTGTGATTGATTAAGAGTGGTCTTGTTAACTAGAGATCTTCCCAAATGGCAACACCTGCTTCGACAAACCGCGAGAAACAGACGTACCAGCAAAAACAATAATACCAAGCTCACAGCAGCAGGCGCTGACTTTGGAACAGTTGTCTTTTTGTTTTTAGAATCTGTTACACTTTGACAATATTCTATAGGTATGCCAGGTGACTCAATTCTGCCTTTTTTATTATTTATTTTTGGCAAACTGAAATAACATGATAATTTTGAATAAATCTGATTAAAACAAGAAATATGCTGTGAGGAAAATGTATTTAATAGAACTTAAGAAAAAGTTGAAGGTCTGGTAGAAGTTTTATACAATGTATTTTTGTTACAGGAGCTATTTTTAGTTTAACCATTTTTGTTAGCACAGCAAAAATAAAAAGAACAAACAAATATTTTCATGTTATTCCAGATGGACCATTTGTCTGCTCCAGCACAAAAAAGAATTATTTTGATCACTCAAAGATGCAAGGTTTTGGATCTCGATGCAGGTTTTAGGGTATCTGTCTACTCCTAGTTCCAAACCATTGTGCAGCAAAGGGGAACAGCACTTTCCTGACCTCTTTGTGCACCTGTGAAGAGCTGGGATTTACTGCAAAGCCAGGTAGCACAGAAGTTAAATAATTTGGAGAAATCCTCTGGCAGGATGCTGGCTCAACATCTGCCCAAAGTCTGCTCTGGCACTGAGAAGAGGCTGCTACAGTCAGAGGCAACATTTCCACCCTTCAAGGATGGGGCTGAGGGCAGCAGACTCTGCCTGCAAGAAGGGCTGGCTACCACATCTGCCTGAAGATTGAAGGTGGTGGCTTGCTGCCAGGAGGAAAAGGCTGGGAAAAAGCTGGTAACTTTGGGAAAAGTAGCTCACTCTCCATTGAAGAACACCACTAAATGCCCTGCCAGCTGCAGCCCATTGCTGGGTGGGAGCTGCAGTGAGGAGAGAGACGATACCGAAGAAGGGCATTTTCTCACTTCCCAGGACTGTTTCCAGTTAAGGGAAATCCCCATTTAGTAACTAGACATTTCACATCTCTGGAAGTATCCTGGGGGCCCAGGAATACCTTACCCTCTGTCCTTCCAGAAGGCAAGGATGTCCACACACACTTGGGCTTGTTCACTCAGGGAGATCAGGTCCCTCTTGGGAACCTTTGTCATATGGTTTTGCCCCCTTTTTTTCCCCTGGCACCAGGCAGAAATCTCTGAGTACCTGTAGCCATTATATATTGGGTTTGTGGTTTGGGGTTTTTTTCCCCAAAACCATGGTCTCATTCTTTACAGGAGACCTTGCTGTGGTCACTTGATGGCTTCACACTGATGCTGATGAAACCATCAGATGTGCCAACAGCCTGACTCAGCTTGTGGATGTGCCTACAAGAAAGGGACTAGCCTACCCTCTTGGTCTTGGGCACACCACAGGCAGGGGATGGGGCATGGTGGCACAGTTTTATAGGGCAGCATAGTTTCAGCCAGGCAGGATTGAACCTGTGTCCTTTCAGCACAGAGACAAACAGGAGGTTTGTTGGCTCCTCTGTTCCTTTTCCTGCCGCTGAGTATAATCTAAGAAGTGGGAAACTGAAGCTGAGCATTGATCTTTGGGTAGAAGCCTGGATGTCCAGGACCCTGGACTGAGTTTTGTTTTCTCAGCAGTTGGTTATCTGCATCTATGAAATGATGTTCTGAGCCAGGAGAAGTCATACTCTCTATTTTTAGACATTTAACTTGGCATGCTCCGAATGGCTCTCAAGCTAAATAATGAAGATGTTTTCAAATAGAGATGTTGTGCACTCACTGGGAAAATTCATTAAGAAAAAAAGTCTCTTTAAAAATGCCATAATACAATACTGCACTCAAATGATGCAGGAAATTCTTGCATTTACTATATTACCAAACAAGGAGAAGGACAAGCATAGAGGAGGCTAAGCCCGTCTATTTTTTATCTTACACACTGTTTGGAAAAAGAAAAAAAAAATTCCTGCAGTTTGGGTATGTGTAATCTTGGAAGCTCTTAGCCTCAGGCACAGACAAGATATACATATATATATATATATATATGTCTGTGTATGTATATATAAATTACAAATTGAGATGAATTCAGGTGTCATTTTCATTTTCTCTCGCTGTTTGGAAGATTGACTTGCTAAGCAAAACACTTCTGTATATCTGGGTAACAAAGCAAGATTTGGCTGTTCTTCAGGGTTATGGATTTTTACTGTGGATTTTGCACACACATTCTTGTGCTCTTTATGGGGAGATTGTCTTAGTGTGGGATGGGCAGAAAGGCTTAAGAAGCCACTGATCTTGTGTGTGATTTTTCTTCTATATTCCATTTTCACTGTACAGCAAAATAGTTATTTTTACTTTCGCTTGTTAATGAACTGAGCACTGCCATCTCGTGGGGACTTTTAGCAAGTGAAAATATTCGTGAAAACCTACGAAGGGCAGGCAGGAGTGAAAGAAGATCTTGCCAATGGATTACTTTCCACCTTTATTATGACCCCTCTGTTTACTTCTGTAGACTTTGGCTGTATAAACCTAAAAATGCAATTATTAAATCTATATTAAAAGTGTAAGATAATTTTAAAAACTGATCTGTATTGCTTCCTACATTGTTTTTTGGGGTTTTTTTTGAAGAGAGATTTATCAGTATCATGTGAACTTTGCAAACAGGAGCCTCGGTATTTCTCTGCACATTTCTGAGACCACTTTCACAGACCATGAACTCAAAAACCAGTAATTGTATTTTAAATTTTATTGACTCATGGACTCGTGGTGGAGAGATGATTCTGTGAAGATATACTGGATCCAAACCTATCAGCTCTTTCTGACAGGTATTAATTGAAGGGCCATTCTTTGAATTCTCCTTTAGGCAACAGCTGTGAGACAGCATCATTTGAAACACTCTAAGGTGAAACCAGGAGCCTAAGATATTTCAGTCTCAAGTCTGCTTGGCATGGTTCTCCAGCACACAGAGACATGCTAATGCAGCCTCCCTTTATGAAAGTAATTGAGTAAAGCATAAATTTAAACAGAGAATTTCTCCTCGTGTCCAATGAATTACTTTTAACGCAGGCAGAGAGTGATGGGACAAGGGAGAACCTTTTCAAAAGAAGGGAGAAGTGATTTAGGTCAGCTATTAGGAAAAAAATTTTACCCAGAGGATGGTGAGGAACTGTCCCAGGCTGGTCAGAGAAGTTGTGGATGCCCCATCCCTGGCAGTGTTCCAAGGCCAGGCTGGATGGGGCTCTGAGCAACCTGATCTAGTGGAAGGTGTCCCTGCCCCTGGCAGGGGGTTGGAACCAAATGATCTTTAAGGTCCCTTCCAACCCAAAGTATTCTCTGATTCTATGAGTTTAGAGAAACACTACAGGGAGAATTGTCAGTGTAAGAGGATCAAAGCATATCAACACAGTGATGCTAGAGAAGACAAAATACCTTATAGAGTGTCAAGAAAATAAACCATACACACTCATTAGAGTTTCTTCTTTCCAAAAGGCATTGACAATGCCAGTATATCTACATCAATGCAGGCAAAAGTATGTCAAGAATGGGCATTGGTACTTCTGCATATTATAATTAAAAAAAATAATAATTCACTTACATAACACAGAGATTACTGAAAGCAGTTCAAAATGGGGAGGCAAAGCCATGTCTGACTGGTGCTTCAGGTGATGTCTAGACCACAACAAGGCAACAAAACAATTGGCTCAAAAACCTGGTCATTGCCAACAACCTAGAATAACAATGATGTTGTTCAAGACAACAATATTTCTTGCCTCCTGCCAGGAATAAAGTGTGTGTCATTTAATGGTGAGGGACTTTTCCTCTGACTCAATGCCTGAGGTAAAATCTTCAGTGACCAGAACTAACTAGACCCTGCTAACAATCCCTCAGTCCAAGAACAGCGCCCTCACACCTGTCTTCTGCGGTTTTTTGAGCTGTGCTTGGGCTTGTGGTGAATGCTACAGATCCCAGACCAGATCTATGGACCATCTCCACAGAGGAGGCCCTCAGACTAGAGACAAAAAATGGAAAGTTAGAAGGAGCTCCCCATGTCCACCAAGCAATCCTACTCCCAAAGCCTTTGGAGGAACAGAAGATAGGTGTGGCTGCATGGTTGAGCATATGTTCTTTTTTTAAAGTATATATATGTGTGTATATATCTGTATATATATGTGTGTATATATACAGATATATGGAGGGGTGTACATATACATATATATATGTATGTATATATGTATGTATGTATGTATGCATATTTTGGAAGCAAGTCAGCCCTTAAGAGATTGGTGCAAGGCTTTGTCAGTACCAGAGGCCATATAGCATAGATGTGCAATGCTTGTGGGCTGAGAATGTGTGCAACAACCCACTGTGAGGACATACATGGAACTGTCTACTTTGGGATGTGCTCACTGAACAAGTTCTTGGAAGCAGCCTAGAAAAACCACACTGACATAACCACAGGAAGGCTGCTTCTCCTCCACTGGCCCTCCAGTTCTTCCCATGAAATCCCTCATGACTGGTGAAAACAATTTGTACAATGAACATGCTGCATGTACATGCCATATAGATAGCATTGGTTATACATCCATCAGTCAGTCCTGGTTCTTTTGAAAGCTTTATTTCTTCATCTGTAAAACAGGATTAATAATAACAAGCTTTAGTTTTTGTTTGTTTTTTTTCTTTTTCAAAGAATATGGAAAGCCACATCTCAGAAGTCCTTCATGTAACAGATAAAAGCTATTAGCAGAGTCTTCATGGATCCAGTCAACAAAGCAGAAGTAAATTGCTTAGCTAGAAAGTATTATGAATAGTTTTATTAACATTTGCAAAGTGCTTTGAGGCTCTAACATGGAGAGTGGAAACAAATATTGTATAAACACGCTGTTATTAAATGACCGTTCTCTGGGAAATGGCATGGGAGCGGTTTTTCCATATTTGTCGTGACTCAGTAATTCCAGGTAAAACACACGCATTTCACAAGTTAAAAAAAGAGACGACTCTTAACTGTCAGCTCTGTCAACACATCTGAGGAGTCAAAAGCCAAGCCATGTTTTTCCTGGCTTGCTGATTAACACCACTAGCAGCGATGTTACAGGGAAAATGCTCCTTGCCATTGCTTTCCATCCTATTCCAGAGAATTTCACTCAAGCATGTGAGTATTCTGCCTGTAGGTGAAGGGCTGAGACACTGTCAGTTATCGCTTATTTAACAGTGTTTCTGACAGACAGTGAATCCAAAAGCCTTCAGCTCTCCCTCCTAAATTTAATTCTGGCTCAGCAGAGTTTCTATGTGTAAAACTGTCAAATATTTATTTCAATTAATAAAGGCAGGAATGACTAAATTCACATCGAGGATAAATACATTGGGCGAGAAACACCATTTTCACATAGTCACTCTGAAGAATGCAATTCGAGGTACTAAATTACACAATTATTTTTTGCCAAAATGCTGAAAATTTCTCATCTTGTCCCTGCCCTAACAACTCTAACAACTCAAAATGTCAGTTCTTTTTCAGTGCAGCTTCTAACCAGTGATATTTAACACAAGTAATTATGCTTCTTCAAACGCAAAGTAGTCAAGTTGTGTAAAGCATGATGCAGAAAGCAGTTTTACCAGCTGTTTTCCCAAGCCAAACTCCTGAGCTAGACTGATACATTGTGATCCTGATGCAGGACTTCTGGTGGTTTCATGAAAAGCATCGGCAGGCGAAAACATTGTTGTATTGTATTTCTACTGTGTTTGGATGCTGGCCCATGTGGGCTCCAACACCCCCAGAAGCAAGCTGAAGCTGGCCTTGTGGCCATTGACACTGCTCTGAATATGGCTTATGGAAAAGTTCCATTTAGTTTTACACTTGCAATAACATTGTGCCTTGTGTGTTGTTTTTTTGTTAGCTGAAAAGCATATGTTTTGGCTTTTCCCATCAATGTAGGAGAGAGGGCTTGTATTTTAAGTCATGGGACAGAAAAGGAATAACAAAGTCAAGGCTTCCTTTCCAAGCTGCTGCACCTACGCAACATTTTTACAAGCTTTTTTCCTAATTTGCATAATTGCTTTTTGCTATTTTTTTACTCACTTCTGCTAATTATCATCACTCAATTTTTGCACAGAATTAACAGCTTGTGAGGACATTTTCATAACACAGAAGCAAATTTTCTCTATGAGGGTATGTAATTATTCAATTCTAGCTAAAAAGTGCTGACATGCATAAAACGCATCAAACGTATTTCCCTCTTCACTGGTCCATAGAAAATCTAATAAAATCAAGAGGCACAGAAAACTTTTTGCAAGGTATTCTGAAACTGGAAGATTGGGTTTCATAGTTTATATGGATTTATTAAAGCTAGTTGATTACCTATGAATTGATTACAACTGACTCGTGCCCAATTTTACATTAGTGGCCAACAGTCATCACTCTTCAGACCCTGCCAGCTGATGCACAAAAAGCAGAAATTTGCTCTGATGAGATCAGCTGTGAAGCAAAAACCTACTCAAACTAGTAAAGATATGAAGACCTATGGCATTGGATATAAATGACATCTTGTTACATGCTGGACTTAAGGTAATGTCCATCCAATAAGTGTTAAAAATATCCAAAATGTACCCTTTTTTTCTAATACCAACATCACAGTTTTTGAAAAAATAATCACGCTAAAATTGAATAGCTGTAGATTTTACTAGCAGACTTATCAGCTACTCATCTCTCATTACACCAATTTCTACTATGATTGTAAAAACAAGCTCCTTCATGATGCTGAATCATAAATAATTCTTGGCAAAATGCTAACAAAACCCACAAGATATCTAATAGGTCTAATTCTGGAAGTATACTTATTTGACAGTCAAGTAAACTGTTGATGTTAAGGGAAGGACTTTCAAGCATGAATTGACTAGCATGATTCCATTTTATTAGGTTAATGAGGACCAAAATTTTAAAAAATTCCCTGAAACCAGTGCTGGTGTATTAATACATGCTATGACCCAGCCTGCCTTTTTGAAACCACTTTGGGTGACAGCTTGATCCTCCGGACAAGGATCTGGAGACGTTCATCTCCAGAGGTACTTTCCTCTTCTTGGTGAACTGTAGAGAGAATTTTAAAACCCTGTTATGAAAGAATGTTTCATCAAGCAAGTCAAATTTAGGTACCCTGCTAAGCTGGGTTGAATACATCCCACACAAATATATGAATTGAACATTTAAAAAAAGCTGTTTACTCATGTAAATTTACTCCGGGTGCTGTGCTGAGTGAACATGCCTACCTGAAAGCTGGCTCTGGTAGCTTGTGTGAGATCCTCAATATTTCTTAAAGATTGAAGCCCCTGCCACGTGACACCCCAAACTGGGGGACTGTCCCCATCTCAAAGCTGACAGTTTCATAACATCCATTTTCATGATGTGGATTTACACCTGAGGAGAAGAAGGTTATATTTCAGAATGGGAACACTGTATTGGGGAACTTTGCCTTTTATTTTATAGGATGGGAAATTCACCCATGCAGGTTATTGCATGCAGGACAACAATTAGAAGAGCCATGGGGAGAGTCCAACTCACAGCAGGCACCCGGGCTGGGTCTGGCTGCTTCTGAGAGCACAGGAGCATGGGCTCACCATGCTCAGCCTCACAAGGGGACTTGGTGCCAGCTGTGCAGGCAAATCAGCACAGAAATCAAGAACTGGCCTTCTCCTAAACTACCACTCAAGACATTGAAGGTGTTGAAGGTGTCATCAATTCAACAGAGCGGACACTGGAATACTGATATTGGAAAAAGTGCTTCTTTTACCTAGCAGCAAGGAACTTTTTTTGGAGAAACCATCCATTTGCAGAACAATTTGCACTTAAAGTTTTATCCCCAGTGAGTATTCTTGATTTTTGTTCACAGGCTGCATGCAGATAATACCTCTCTCTTAGTGACACACCATACTACACACAGAGGAGTCAGACACAGCGGTGATTATCTTGTGGACAATCCCTTGTTTCTCTTGGAAACATTTCAGGGATGAAGTAACATTAACCACACTGAAAAAAAGTCAAACAAACAGTATAGTATTATGGCAACTGATTACATTTTGTTCAAAAAAACATTAAGGGTCCTGCTCTATCTTCCTTTGTTTTTTTTGTTTTTGTTTTTTTTTTTTTAATATTTGAACATACATTTTTTCCCAATCCCTGTTCTTCCTCCAGCACCATCTCTCCAAAATCTTCCTGCTGGGATTCATGTAGGAAGAAAAATACCTAAATCAACTGTTCAATATTGTTCCCAGAGGAGATCCAAACTGCAGTGTTTTCAAGGCTGCTAGTCAAGTAGTGAATTTGACTGTGAAATTAAAGATGGCCCTGGGAATTCCTTTTGTGGTCACACAGATGAGTAGGGTAAATTTCAGTATACAATACATAACATTCAGAGCAGGATGATCACAAAGGTGGTAGTTAAGGCAAATTAATGATCAGCCAAGTAAAAAAAAAAGATTGTTATGATCATGCAATGATCACATATCACTCCTGTAACTTCACAGATTGGTCCAATTCCTAAACAAAGCACTTTAGGGTATCCTGAAACTTAAATTGCACCAATAATGAAATCATTCTTGGAAACAGCCACACAAATATTAAGTCCAAGGCTAGCTACCATGTTCTACCACAAATTATCTGGCCTTAAGTACACATTTGCTTCTAAACTCCTGGAACTTATACACAAATGTATAAATAAGCATTTACCCTAAAACTATTTGGTCTGGGAAAGGAAAAGCTCTAATTTAGAATACAACATGAAGGATGCAGTTCTGGAAGCTACATTTCTTTAAAGTCAGAATAGTCTTGGTAAAAGGCTTCCTCTGATTGCAAGGCAGTATGCCATGAATCAAGAATCCATTTTTTAACAGAGCTAATCAAACCAGAATGCAAATAGAGGTTACTATGCTGGAAACCATAAACTCTGGGATGACTGACTGTGAAACACCAGTGTCACAAGCTGGCACTAAATTACACCACATGATGATTGTGCTTTGCTTCATTTTCTGGAAAGGGTGAAGGTACAGTTTTATGACAGGAGTGCTGCCTAAACTTCAGCTGGTGTGTACCAGACTCAGAAGCAGACACAGCCTCCTACCCAGACTGGCTGAAAAAAAGTTATTTATTTGAGCCACTGCCACAGGGATGAACAGCCACCACCCACTTCTCTCCATCTGGTAGTGATCGGGTATCACCAGATCAAGCCACAGCTTGTGTCCTCATTCCTATCATGAAGCATAATGAAAAGGAANAAGGGAAAGAAAGAAGAGGCAAGATAGAACAAGAAGTAGAAGATAAAAACTAAAAATGCAATACTTCTAGTTAACCACTTTTGAAGGTAGACAACATTTAAAAAAAATATTAAATTATTTGAATGCTTTCTGCCATCTATGCTTAAATCAAATTTCACTTAGAGCAGCAGATTTCTGTATTACTAATATTTTGCTACAGGGCTGCCCACTAAACCAAGGGCTGCTTTCCAGTAGACCCCTCACTCTGCCACAAATTGCACAACAACACAAGCAAACATAAATGATGTATCTAGAAATACATTGCATATTTCAAACCTGCAATCAAAGAGAGCCCAATGGGGAGCAAAGAACCCTGGTACAGGCTCTAAGGCACTTATATAGCATGGACCCTTTGCCCCCAAATGCAATCTGCCTGATACATGCTGGAAAACCTCACCGGGCCAGCCCTTCATTCCTGATTGCCCTTGGCACGGGTCCAGGTTTAACCATCCTGGCTTCAGCCAGATAGATTACTGAGGGAATGAGGGAAGATGGATAAATTCACCCACTGGTCTGAAGGCCAAAAACATCTGCTGGAGTCATGGAGTTGTTGGTTGGCTGAGTTCACATAAAGGAAGCCCCGCTGGGAGTCAGTACCCAGCTCTTCTGAGTTTTGAGGGTTGTCCTCGGAGACCGCAGCGTTCTGCTACCTAGGGGCAGCAGAATGTCAAACTGACCAAGAAATCTTGCAGCCTATTAGCACAGCATGACACAGCCAAAATGATCTTTCTCAATATCAAATAGATGTTAAAATCAGGAAGGATTCTTTTAAAGAAATTCTTGAGTCTGCACACAACCCAAAGGCTGAGCTCACTCCACTAAATTAAAGGTTTCAGATATGCAAAGACTTGTAGTGCATCCATCTGGGGAGATGTGAATGTGGCACCAAAGTGACAGGCAGCTGCACAAGCGCTGAAGACAGTTAAAATGTAGCAGCTTTTCTTTTTGAGTAACAGGACCCAAACAGAATTAATATCAAGATTAAACAGGAGGATCATTTCTCTATTAGGAAATTTTCAGAAGAAGTTTCTTATCCCAGATGCTTGGTAGGTATTTCATGTGGTGGTGTCTGGAAACAGTGTTGTGTCAGATTCATTCGTGTGATTTGCTTCCCCAGCTTTTGGAATCAATGGGTGTTACTGAAATAACCCACTAATCCACAACATTCTGGATTAAATAAATTTTAGAAACATCTTAATCTTCAACTCCTAGATAAGATTAATCTTAGAAATCCGTATGTTAAGTAAGTAAATTAATAACCCAAAAGCTGCAGACTGTGACCCTGTGCCAGACTTTACAACTGAATTTTGCCACTCTCTGATGACTAAGGAGTCGCAATAAGTGTTGTCCTTGTGGTATAAATACAATTTCCTAGCAGTCTGCTGTGTCTGAGTCATCCCAAACGCTAAAGGAATAAAAAGTATCTCCCTTTAGTTTTTGCTTCTCATATCTGAGCAGGAGGCACAGAACACTTTTAAAGACCATTCCCTGGTTCAAAGCCCGTTGAAATCAGTAGGAGCCTTTCTGCTGAATAACTTAGTTTTACATCAGAGCCAGCACCCTTTAATACATTAAACAGTGAAGTTTAAAAGTTGCCTACTTCCATTACTCATCTCAAAATATGGAGATGTTTTATAGCAGTTATCTTTACAATTTGAGATTGCAAATCCCATTAACCTGGTCACTATGGGAAATACATATATAGATACAAGATAAGAGCCTGATCCTCTACCAATATGAACTCATTTTCAGCTGGAACTTATGCCTTTGGCACTCATACAGATGTTGCAGGTGGGAGTCAAGGCTGGAGTTAAATGTGCATTTTTGATGTGCATGCTAGAATCTTTTGAAGAGTAACACCACTCCGTAGCATGACAAATTTGCTGCTATACATTAAGACTGCTATTGCCTGCCAGTTACATCCTTTCCTAGTCAGTTTATTAGTTATAGATCACAAGTTATAGAAATGCCAAACCTATTTTTCCTGGGGTTTGCACTTCACTGGCTGTGAAGCATCAGGAAATCTGCAGTGTATCTTGTGGTTCAAACTTGAGCTCCTTAGCAAAGAGACTGAAAAGCAGGAGCTCAGAGGTTTGGACTATCATCAAACACACTCTCTCTCTGCACCTGAATTTCTACTTCTGTAGAAATGGAACCTCTTCTGAGTATGACAGGAATAAAAGTTGTGTTAAATGTTCTGTGAGGTCTCTCAAATGTTCTTTACAGAAAATCATTTCTGATTAAAAGGTATAACTTTATTTCATGTGTTACATTAAGGTCAGACTGTATTAGAAGGGGGCTTTTGTTCACAGACATGTTCTCATCAAAACTTCACTCTCATGTTGTGACATATGCAGCGAGACTGATTTGCCCAGACTTTTAGAAGAATGGGAAGGAATTCTTATTACACATTCATTTAATGGGGAGGGAGAAATAGGAGATATGATCTGTCCTTTGTAAATTTACTCTGTGGCTAAAAAAAATGTGAAGAAACAATCCTATTTTAGTGAAGTGCTGGCTAAATACTGAAACACTGAAATACTAATTCCACAGCATTTTTTGAGTTACTATCCATCCTATTTCTGTAAAATGTCTCCTAAGAATTATAGTGTTGAATCCTGAAATATTTATTGAAGCAACACTATGTTTTCCCTGGGTAACAACTAGTAATGACTTCAGCACATAATTCGTATTATTTAAGTCATATGCAGCATCCATATTTTAAGCAGTATGTCAGCTCCTTTAAATTGTATCAACACTGTGTTGTATAAGCTTGTGGCAGGAATAGAAGCAGCTTTTGTTTGAAGCTACTATTTAAATTTTCACCAGAGAAAGAGAAGGTAGTAATTTATCCATGGAAATAAGATGTTTCTGAATATTACAAAATAACCATTATTTATGGTTAACTACATCCAGAACCTTTTCTAAACTTGATGTGAACTTCTACAGTCCTTCCAAAGAATGTTTTTAGTCAATTCTGTATGACATCTATAGCCATAATCTGGGGAAAGTAGAGTAACTGGATACCAGTATTTAGTACCAGTAGGATCTACTCTGTCTCTTGTTATTTATCTATTATGTTTATAATGCCCAAGTAGCCAATGCGTGCAATAAAGACACTGATTTCATTCTTGAGAAATGAGACTTTTAAATTGCAATGCTGAGCTGCTGAGCTTACGGGCAGACATATAAAGAATCAAATGAATATTAAAGAAGAGCTTTATTAAATTGTGATTACAATGTGATGTAAGAAACTATTTGCAAGTCCAAAACATGAAAAAGTTACTACCAATATTGCTTTTTCATTTGTTGAAAGAAAATAGACTAGATTTTTTTCTACCAAAACTGAAGTAAAAATCTTGTTTAGTTCAGAATGAGAATATGAGCACTAATTAACTGATTTTTAGGTCTATGAAGATTTTGGCACTACTCATGACATTCCCACATGCCAATAGGAGTAGACATTATTTTCACTGTGTGCATGTGTGTCACTTTCCTGAGCCTTGTTTAAAAATATAAATAAATCCAGATGCTTTTGAGAATTAAAAGTCAAAGATATGAAGAAAGATAATGTTTCTGAAAAATACCCCAAACAACCCAGGGTGCTTACATCAGGCTTTCATTTTTAACGTGGCCATGGTTTCATCACTCTGTGGTTGGCTAGACAGATCACTAACATTTTTGGTAATTAACACCTTTTTTTGTCACTTTGTGGAATTGTTTGCAAATCTATATTTACATAATTGCTTCTCCAAACTGCAACAGAATCTGGCACAGGCGTGCGTCACGGAACAAGCTGGTTTTAGACCCACTCATTGTCTGACCTCTCTGATTGTAACACATACATGTTTTTACCTTCATCATCCTAATTAGCTGGCCCATATTGTGTTGAGGTCTTTTACAAGCTTGAAAAGAAGTAGCTTCTGTTTCCTGGTAACCAGTCTTTAACTTCAGAACTGTCACAGACATTGCAAAAGAGATTTAATTTTGAGCTGCAAAATAATACTCACGCAGATATTTATCTTATTTATCTGTTTTCTATGGTTACTCATAACAGTAAACCAGTGTGTAAACTATGCAATGTCAACAGACCAAGCCAACACCTCCAATCCTAGTCCTACTGCAATCTGCCTGTGTGGCATTAAATCAAGAATCAAGGCATTAGTGGAGTGCTCAGTTTCACTCTTACTTGAACAATGACTGCATTTTTATTCAAAGAGATACCCTCAGCAGTGAGGCACCATGTATTTATGGCATTGAGCTTTAGCCCTCTCATGGCCTGGAGACAAGTGCTGTGAAGCTCTGGACCCCATGGTGAGAGCACCAACACAGAAAATATATCCTTTGGAAAATCAGAGTTATCTTGTCTCAGAAATCCCCTGTAGAGTCTCCTTTTATGGATGTGAGCTTTCCACGTTTCCATTCTAAAGTCTATTGTGAATGTTGAAATCCTGTCTTTCTTTCAGTTCTAATGCTTTCTGTAAGGCAGCTACAGAAAGAAATTTCAGGCTGCGCCTACTTCTTTCTATGTGAACAGAATATTAAACTGACAGAGAACAAGAACACCAGGGAATAAAAAAAAAATTTTAAAAAAAGCATTGTAAGAAGGAAAAAAACCCCATGCTTTTAGTCTTTCTACTGGTAGCAGTCATACAACAGCAAATTTAACCCACCTTTTTGAGTTCTCATTGATGGGTCTGACATGTTTCTAATCATATCTCAGTCCTTCACAAAATCTAGCACTCCGTCCACTACACAAACAGAAGACACATTAATCCCAATAGCAGAGTGTTAAATTTTGTGTTCTGCTTCTTTTTACAGCTGCTTGCCATGGAGGTACCTTTACTTAAGGCACTTTTAAAGCTTGGAAAAAAACTAAATTCTCAGGGCAAAGCAAGATGTTTACAGGTACCTTTACACCTCATCGCCCCTTCCCCACCCCTCTTACACGACTTTTTATGGCACTCCTGGCACATCTGAAATGAACACAAATTATCAGACTGTTTAGTCTGCTCCTCCCACCATGTGAAAAATCATGTGGGATGCAACTGGCCATATGTCAAATCAGGAAGCATAGGAGTAGCTGCCACATTGACATTCAACATTTCCTCCATCCCCAGCTGCAGGGTACTGGATGAAAGGCTGTTGAAGGGGAAATTCCACATTTCTTTATTTGTTCAATGTGTTCACTTATGTCAGATGTTCTGAGAGGTTTCTTAAACCACTGAAGTAAGGGTTATCCTGTTTCTCAATATCCGACTGGTATTGATGCAGATGTATCAGAAAAGTATTTTAAAACAACAAATTTAGTAAAGAGTTATGGTTCAGTATAAATTAAAAAGCAACCTCTCTTTGGAGCCTTATTGTTCCTCTGCTGTCTTTTTCTCTCTTGATTTACCTGGGAGGGAAAGACAGTAAAGGTCAAGGAAAGGCACTTCTATTTCAAAGGGCGTGAATCAGCCATTCAAGGAGCCTCTAATAAATGTGCATCAGGTAAAATAATGTTCTAGCTTCCTCTTTGTAGTTGGTCACACTAAATTCCTGGCTTTACTGATGACTACATAACCACCTCACATGGAAAACTAGGAATTAAAAAAAAAAAGCCAAAGGAAGAATAAACAGAAGAAGCAGGATGAGAATGTATCTGTAAATGTGAATTATCACTAAAGGCTCAGGTTTGTTGCCCACACACAGATATTTAGAGGCACTTGATGTTCCCTCTAGAGCCCTGCCTGGACTCCATCTCCTGGCCCACAGCTCCCTCACAGTCTTTCTGTCCTATCCCAAAGTACACCTTGGATGTCTCAGACACAACATAGCATCTATGTTTAGGCAGCCTAATCTCTAAGCCACAAATGTTTGATATTCAGGTCCAGACTGTAGACACATAAATATACTTTCTAAATGTGGGTATCTCCATGTGATCCAGCTCCCATTATAGCAGGTGCCCCTAGTCCATAGGGGCAGAGGAGTCTGGAGAGCTGTTCTTCTCTCCCTAAAGCAGATACCTGTGCCTGGCTGCTTGAGCAGCCCCCCTGACTCTGAGGATGGGGCTGATTAGCTCATTTTACCCAACCAGCAGCTTACACATAGCTGGGAGATCAGTGCTTAGACCGAGGAAGTGTTCACAGCCAAGAACTAAATCCTGCCCTGAAAACCCAACCATCTTTTGTGAGAAGCTCTTGGTGAGAAGGAAGGTTCCAGGCTGAAACCTTTATTCCACACAGTCTCAAGACTTTTCTGAGTTTCAGTGACATCGGCTGTGATGAGTTGAGCCCCTGAAGAGGTTTCTAGAAGTATTGCCTGAGAGATTATACCTGGTGGGCTTTGCAATATGCCACAGACACAGAGGTAGAGGGGTTCTGAAGATATGAGATGCCCATTAATACATCCACTAGTGAATGACCCTCAAGTCAAACATGGCAAGGCCAGCAGAGAGGAAGCACCCTGGACAACATTGTGGTACAACAGCTCCAGGGGTTTTGGCTTCAGCTGCCATTTACAGAGGATTGCAGACCTGGCAGAGGCTATTAAAAGTATTCTTTTAATCCACACCGAGAGAAAAGATGCTAAAATCTGTTTTCCACCGGTCTGTTCTTCAGGGTTCTTCAAAGGCATCACTGCTTTACTCAGCATTCCACTGATCTAGTGCAATGCACCATACCTGCAGGGTCCCTGTCAAAAGGTGTATTAGCTCTATTACCACCATCAAGAAAACCCTTGGGCAAGATGCAACAAGTTACAAAAGCAAGTCATCACTGTGTTTTGCATATAACAGCCCTTCCACAGGACCAGGTAAGATTTCTCTTCGTTAATTTCCTAATGCTCTATGCCTAAGAGGGTAATTTTTTAAAATTTGAGATACATTTAAAAGCCCCAGAAAATTAAGGGCTAACCCACAACCCAAAGTAAAAAATGTTTACCATTAACTGAAAGCTAATTCAAAACCATCACCCATGCTCCCATTTTCAGAACGAGCACTCCAAGGAGCAGCAAGAGACATTGACAGCAATGAAAAGGGACAAAAAGGGAGAAAGAAAAAGAAAAACATTTCCTGTTGTCCATCTCTTGCTGTACAGAGCAAAGGCTTGCAGTATTGGGTGCTAAAAGATAGTCAGTGCCTACCATTAAATGTGCAAAGAGAAGAAACACAGTATGTAGCTGGGGAGAATGGGGATTTTTTCCTTCTTTCACTTACTAGTTCACATGATTGATATGTCTGCGTAGCTACTTGAAACTAGTCTGAATACCAACATTCAACACCTGCATATCAACAATAAACTGAACAATTTCTGAAAAGCTTTGGCAAGTCCTCTGAGATTCAACATGACAATATTCGGGAAACAAAAAAAAAAGGGGGAGGGGGGAAGGGGAGAAAAGTGTATTTTCTCCCTATCTACATATTTTATTGATTTCTTAGCTACCCATTCTTGTGGATTCATCACAGTGGCAGACTTTTGTTTTGTGAATATCTTCCTCTATTTTGAAGAATTGAATACAATTTTCACCCAGTCTGACAATATTCCTAACACCTGTTTACTTAATCTTGCTTTCTTTTCGTTTTTAATTCTTTTTTATTATTATTAAGGTAGCTTTAAATGGAAGGCTTATGAATATTTTTTTTAATGGGGAAAGGAAATTCTGGGGAGTTTCTATTCCATTTGAAAGTGCCCTCAAAATATAACTCCTTTTAAGAATACAGCACCCAAAGGAGAAAAAAGTACAATTCTTGTCTTGCTCAGAACCCAGGGGAGTGCCTCATATGCTTTAAGCTGATCCATATTCTGTGTTTGGCTGGTTACTGAAGCATCCAATTTTCAGAATGAAGCCTCCACTGTGGATGACAGTACATGATATTGAAACAATATTTATTAATTATTTTGATACTACATTTCTTTTAAAATAATTTTTCCAGAACTGGCTGTTTCAGTATTTACTCTGAATACCACATGCAGTGTTCAGCCAGGCAGACACTGAGGTATCAATATTAAACTGAAAAGATGAATGTCCACTCCACACATTTCTTTTCCTCTGTTTCACATCTTAGACATAGGCCCATGCTTACTCAATGTTCACTGTGGATTTCTGACATGTCTTTCTAAAGTCCCAAAAGCTACTTGGTGGGACTATGCTGTTGAATACTGGCTTCCTTCTTATCAAAAGAGAGGTCTCTAACTCTTCCTAGGAAATACTGGTAACTATGACAACTAAATAATTATTTTGGTTATGCTTAATTCTACAAGAGAAAACAGAGAGCGTGCAGAGAAAATTTTTAAGGAAAGAGGATCTGAGTACTCTCAGCAAAGTTTGTACATTGTTTAAATATATATCTTTTTACATTTAAAAAAGTCGTTCAAAGCACCTCGGCTAACAGTTTGCTGCCTGGTTTGAGGCAGTTTAACCTTAAGGTGTGGCAAGCTCTGGAAACTTAGTGACTCACTGAGTAATAACCAGCTACAACATAAAACATCAGCCTACACACAATTTTCCAACCTCATTCTGTAAATCTTTTACTTGAAAAGAAAAATAAAACAATTATCTCATTTAGTCTGTTTTTAATCTTTATGGCAAAAAGTAATATACTTAAGGAATATTATTCTTTCTTGAAAACATACTAAGATATTAAAGAAAATCACAAACAAGGCCTTGGAAACTTTTTTGAAGTTTTACTCTCTATTTCTTCATTTTAATTTTATTTTAAAGTGATATAGTATGCAAGTATCTACAGCACAGAAAAACAAACTTGTAATATCTGTGGCATTATTATTATTGGCCAAAAAAAAGCAAGAATGGGGCACACAGATTTTTAAAATAATAATATAAGAAAAACCCACAGAAAATACATATTTTCTTTATTCTTCCAGACAGGATAAGTGTTATGTTACCCCCACATACACCCCCATGGGAATAATCTTTGTTTGCAGAAATATTCCAGATTACTCCAGACACAGGACTAAATGAAGAATACTGTTAGCTCTCAAAGGCTTCACCTCAATAAATTTCCTTTTTCCAATGGGAAACCAACATTTCTGAGGAGTGAGGAGGAGGAAGAGACACAGGAAAGGCAGAAAATCTCACCCAAAATTGTAGTCAGGATGTGGCTGGATGCACATCAGGATCTGAGAACTGCAAAGTGCTCCTAGAGTTTCTGTTCAGGATGTAATGCCTACATACATAGACACATAAATCCATAGAGCCCCGAGTGAGTATGGAGTGAGGCCACCCCCAGACACAAATATTCTCCATTTACTAGAATGCAGTCAGGTAGCAGTGACATTCAGGATACGATCTTCTCTCCTGGAGCTGCTCTAAATGCCTTTGCCAAGAAAAATAAGGTTGTTCAAAGGTAAAAGAAGATGGGTGTGGTGGGAAGTATCTCCACAGCTGATGGACTGTGGTGGGTTCTGGCTGGATACCAGGTGCCCACTCCATCACTCCCCTCTTCAGCTGGACAGGGGAGAGAAAACCTAACAAATATAACACTCATGGGTCATGGTGAGGGCAGGGAAAGATCAGTCACCAGTTACCATCACGGGCAAAACTCAACTTGGGAAAATGGATTGAATTTATTATCAATCAAATCAGAGGAGGATAATGAGAAATAAAAAGCAGATAGTAAAATACCTCACCCCCTCCTCCTCCCTTCTTCCCAGGCTCAACTTCACATGCAAATACTCTCCCTCCTCTTGCCCCACAGCACAAGGATATGGGGAATGGCAGTTGTGGTCATTTCATCACATGTTTTCTCTGCTATTCTTTCTTCCTCAAAGGGGTGGACTCCTCTGCCCCTCCTCCAGCATGGATCCCTCCCACAGGAGACAGTACTCCAAAAACTTCTCCAGTGTCCATCCTTCTCCTGGGCTGTAATTCTGCATGAACTGTTTCAGCATGGCCCCCTCCCATGGGGTACAGTGAGGGTCCCCCATAGGATCACAAGCCCTCCCAGCAAACCAGCTCCAATGTGGGGTCCTCTCTCCATAGGGCCACGGGTCCTTCCAGATTTTTCTTCCAGCATGGACTTCCACTGAGTTCACAGCTTCCCTCGTGCATCTACCTGCTCTGGTGTGGGCTCCTCCACAAGCTACAGGTGGATCTCTGCTCCCCCTGGGACCCCCATGTGCTGCAGGGGATGCAGGGGAACCTCTGCTCCACCACCCGGAGCACCTCCTGCTCCTCCTTCTGCACCGACCTGTCTGTGTCTGCAGGGCTGTTTCTCTCACATACTCTCATTCCTGTTCCCAGCTGCTGTTGTGCAGCATTTTTTCCTCTTTATCACTCTGTTGTCCCAGAGGCACTGCCACCATCACTGGTGGGCTTGGGCCAGTGGTGTGTCCATCTTGGACCCACTGGGCATAGATTCTGTTGGACACAGCAGGAGCTTCTGGCAGCTTCTCACAGAAGCCACCCCTGTAGCCTCCCACTACCAAAACCTTGTTTTGCAAACCAAATACAGGCACATACTTTTCAAAGAGACCAGAGAAATGATTGAAGGGATGTCTTTCAAACAAGAAGCCTTTTATCAGTACTGAAGCAGCTCATCCTACTCAGAACTAAACTTAGGAACAAAACCGTGAAGCATCAGTTTTGCTTTTTCTATGACCTTGGATACCACAAAATATACTTATTTTGAAAGACTCTGGGATATAATTCACTGTATTCTATACCCCCTTTCCAGATGCCAGAACGAATGTAGCCATTTCCAGTTTCTATTCCAGGATTTAGACGAACAGGTTTGGGGAGGCAATTTCCTTTCAGGTAAGAGCCTCACCTCTCTTGGCTTGACTTTCTTTACTGACAAGCCTTTGGTTCCTGTCTTGGACAGCTTCTTCTACCAGATTATACCAAATGAAGGGATTAATCAGTGGCAGAAAAATAAATAAATGCAGAGCTCTCCACAGAGTTTAAATTCTTTTAAAAAACTAGATTTTTGAGTCCAACATCAACTGCCTAATTTTGGTAGGAAGCATGAGGTTACTCCAGAGAGGGGAGGCAGTAAACCATGTATTTGTGGCATTCAGATTGGTGATACAATCATGTAGCTCCAAAACAGGAATAATCCACACTGCCAAAAACTACAGAATTAAGTGCAATGCAGATGATGGACAGAGGTGCAGACTGCACAGCAGACTGATAATTTCCAGTGTTGCTCCATTATGTGCCAAGTGTACAGGTGAGGTAATACTGGAGCCCAGCTCTTTCTAGAAAGAAGCATAAAGGCAAAGTTTGCCAGTTTACAGACTGGGAAGTATTAAATACACCAAATTGTCATACTGATTCTTTTGTTTTTCTCACAAATCACCACAGCTTTTCCAGCTGTTTGTTAAAATACCAATGGAAATTGAATGGCGAATTTAATGAAATTATGAACCAGGTAACTGTGTGCAGAACCCCTACAGCAGCCAAGAGGCCAAAAAGGCTGTCAGCCTATAGCTGTAATTACTTTAACAGCACAGACACAGTCTGCACTAGTTGTATTTTGTCCTTTGGTATTTACTATGTGAATGTTACATGTTAAAAGAAATGAGAAAAAAAAGACAGAAAACAGAAATTTTCCAAGCCTATGCAATAACTTATATAAGGGTTTGGGGATTGAGCCCCAAATGCAGGAAACAAAGTTCTGTTCTGGTTTTAATTTTAAAAAAGAGGGAAAAAAAAAAAAGAGCAAGTCAAAATATTCTAAATATATGGATAGCACAGGGTATTTCACTCTGCAGCATCTCACACGAATTTTGCTTGTGGCCATCTTGAACGCCTACAGCTCCAGATACACTGTAATTACCCCAACCATGTGATGCACCGTGTGCTTCTCTCTGCCAAAGGATAAATGTCCTTTCCATACAGCAGTTTCCTAGCAGTATACTCCACGTGCCATAAAGCTCATTCTCAATACAGTAGAGTATGACAGGTCAATGCAAAAGGAAAGCAATTAATCTGGATAGTTTGAAGCCTTTGAATTTCCTAGACATATTTAATACAAAGCTTACATAAACACTAAGAAGAGCTAAGCCATTCCCTATGTGCTCATATAAAATCACTCGTTTATGTGTGCTCGGTGTAAGAGCACCACAAAACCCACACATTCAGTTAGAATGGCATTAAAAAGCAGATGTATTAATACATTAAAAAGGAATTAAAATATAGTCCCCCAAGACTGTAGGTAAATGCTTAAGAGAATCAAATCTGTAATCAAAATTGAAATGAAAATTGCTTTGACAAAGCATGATAAACTTCAAGGATTTAATGGCAATGATCATAAGAAAGGAAAATAAGTGCTCAATAGTCCACCTTTCCTCAGCCAAAGAAAATACAGACAAAAAATAGACAAAGACAAAAATAGACAAAAAATAGACAAACTAGACAAAGGAAACAACCTACAGTTACAACATAAAGTCAAAAGATGTAAAGAAGTCCATGCAAATATTCACTGCTGAGCTTGAAAGAAAGCCACTGAAAATTGCTATCAAATGCGAGAAAGTCTGCCCCAAAAATTCCATGAGTCTGAATTCTCTAACTAAGCAAGCAAGATTTCCAGTCACAAAAGTGTAAATATTTTTAAGTGCAGTGAAAATACTGTAGAATGATAATAGGTTTATTTTTATAAATGCCAAGTCACTATGGTTTTCAAAATTAATAAATGTATGCCTAAAAAAAAATGTCCATCATGCATAAATTGAGTAGCATGGAATAGATCTGTTGGTATGTAATATCTGGAGTTAAATATGCACTCCTATTGGGACTTTGTTGCCTAAAAAAATGGATAAATTCCATTCAAGCATTTATAGCTATCCATTGTCCAAAGTTTAGCTTAATGAAATATTAAGGAGCGAAGTAGTGAGTAAATTTATAGGTACATGTTTGCATTACAAGCAATGGACAATGGGAGTAAAGTTTTATCATGGATGTCAAATACATCTATCCCAGTGAGGCTATTTTTTGATGAATTGTTTAAATTTCTGGGGCTTAAGCTGTAAGACAGCAAACTTTACCTTAACAACAGAACAATTATAGGAGGGAAAAAAAGTGCCTAAAGAGGATTTGCAAAAACTGAAAATAGTTACATCCCCTTCATAAGTGCACACACAAATATGTAAGAGCACAGGAAATTATCACTTGAGGCACATGCACAGTAAACCTCTGATTTTTTCAAATATGCAATTGCAGCCAAGTCAAATCTCTTCATTACTTAAAGGTGCAGTTGAAAAATCTGTGACCTCTGGGATAGGTGAGAAAGGGCTGACAGAAACTCCACCACTTTCAAAGTATCATGTTGTATATTTTTTCCTATGTTTTTAAATGGCATCTTTCTTTCAAAAGGTACAGAGACACTTGTGGGGTTTTTAAGTAATTGAAAAGTAATATGAAACTTAACACTGTAGTGTATAAAACATTTAAATTAATGCCTAGTTATTCATTTATTTAAAAGTTCATCTTTCACCAGTAAACAAAAAGAAAGAAGAAAACCAAAGCCATCTTTGCCCAAGCTTCCTGTGGATGCACATTCATGTTTCGCCTGCTTGTTTTGAAAAGCTGTCTATAAATTCTGTCCAAGTGGCATTGTGGCTCCAGGGTTCCTAGAAGTAAGAGATAACAAAACACTCCTAGATCACTCAGTTCATCTCACTGCTAATGTCAGACAAAATAACAACAAAATAACAGCTCTTACTGCCAGGAAGTTTCTCTTACCAGCTACCAATGGCATTTTCTCTTGCTGTTTCACTCCCTTGTGTATGCCTCGTGCAGAAGCTTGAGTTACTCCCTCATTTTCTGATATTCCACCCACCCAGTGACATGTGGATGTAGTGTAAAGCTACCCTCCACTAGGCACCCGTAACGTGTTAACCTCAGACATTCAAGAATCATAAGACCCCAAAATTACAACAGGTTTAGAAGAAATCCAAACTTTTTAAAAGTTATCCAGTTGAATTCTCTTTATTCAACATTTCAGGCTCTTGGGGTTCACAGTTTAAAATGGTTTTTTATGTAGCTCCAAGGGCTTGGACTTCTCAATATGTTTTTAAGTGAAAGCTCTGATTTTGTGATTCAATAGAAAGATTAGAGTTACAGATCTAAAAAGATATGAATTCTTAAGATTTGCAAAATATTTACAAGTTTTGGAAGTATCTTACCCTTTTTTCTGCATTTTCCCGAATATTTCTGGATTTATCAAGAAATACTGCCAAGTCCTTCTGGCAGATACAAGGACTGAGTTTATGATTGCTGCCATATAAACTTGGCACTTTACTCTGCATTTCCCAGACTCACGTTTACTGCAGAAACAATTTCCCGGGAGTTTCCTGTGTCTATGGAGGGAGAGTGGAGGTGACAGCCAGCTTCTCGTGGGAGGCACAGTCTAGTTTCTTCTCCATAGAGTTCTGATTTTACTAAAATAGATTAGTTGCTTGAGCTTGCGCTCACCTTATTCCAAGCTGTCTATCAGCTGCCAGTCTCTAGACCATATCCCACCACCTCCCATTTTTAATGAAGACTTTTATTTTCCTGTGAGAGCAGAATGGAAACAACAATTGAAACCTCAGAAGTTGCCACACAGCAAATTTTTCTGGCAGCTCTGTTGACATGGGAATTTTCAAAGAGCCTTTAATAATCTTAAATCCAGAAATATTCCCATGAATTTGTGATTTTCATCCACAATGGTCAACAGTTTCCATGAATTGCAGTGTAGGAGTAAGTCTGTCCAGAGGAAGATCACTGCCCTTTTTCCCAAACCTTTGAAGGAGTAAATGAAAGAGCCGCCTCTGAGGATAGTTTCTGTCTCTGCTTGTTTCCAACGAGAAGAAATCCTATCCCACTGTCTTGGTTAGGACGACACTTCCCCCTTTTCTATGTCCATTCCCGACAAGGATGAAAAAGTCAGCAGAAAACCACAGCTGGATGCTGGCTTGATCCAGAAGTGTTGACTGGGTGGAAGGAAGGAGGAACCGAGAGAGGTCAGGGAAACAGCTGGGCAAGAGAGAGCAGGATTTAGGGACACAGGGATGTGTGGAGCAAGAAAGCAGATTGCACAACGGAAAGCGAATGGAGCTCCAGCAAGAAGCGACTACAACGGTTTGGTGGGGGCAGGACCAAGCTGCCAGAGCAGCTGAAAAGTGACAGCTGAGTGAAAGAGCCATGTGGGAAGAAATGACAGATTTACAGTCTTAATTACAAGCCGTGAACAGGATCTTCTTTCCTAGAGAGCGGGCGAAATGGCTGGACCTGCATGGACACATTTGCCTGGCAATCCCTAAGCAGGCAGAACAATAGCAGGATGCGTTTGCTCGTTTCCTTCTCACATCCCGGATTTTAAGGCTGGTCTCCGAGTATCTGAAGGCGGTAACAGCGTAATGACAAGGCTGAGGACGCCCAAATGACAATTTCGGTTTATATTATTAAAACACCTGCGTGCCAGCTGCTGTTCAGACGAGCCCTCAAGTGTTCCAGCTGGAAGTGTTTCTGATCCAGGAAAGACTGAGGTGCTTGGGGAAAAGGGAATTTCTCTTAATAGGGAAAAAATGTATTTCAAAGTTTTAGAACCATGAGCTGTCATTTTGGCCAGGATTTTATGGGATCCTGGGGTCCAGAAAAGACCCATTATAAAGACAAATTTGGGACATCTGATACAACGAGGTGGAAAGGGTCATATTTTTGTTGAATAAAAAACTTTCCTTCCTAACTGAACATGGAGTTTTGATAAAATTTTGATGTGTACAGGGAAAATCTATTGTTTTCCACATGGGAATGTTCTTAAGTCGAGAGAGTGAACACTGAGACTTCGGAATGACTTTTTACTATTCCCCACCTTCTGTAAAACAAGATTAACATCAAGCTAGGGAATTGCACTTACTTGCATCAGAAAACCTCATTCACATACCAAGATGTCAGAGCACATCAGGAAACCCTGAATTGCACAAAGCCACAAGTAGCCTACTGTGCATTATATTTTTACTATGATGAATTAATACACAGTGGTTTTCTCTATTTGTTTCCTGTTCAGTATTGCCTTTTAAAAAAATTACTCACTTGTTTGCTTACATTACTGGAGGGACTGATCACAATCGACAGAATCTGAAGGGCAATAATAACACAGAGCATAGTCAGGCAGCATAGCAATTCTCTAGCAGCTCTACTTCTTTCATTTGGCTGCAAAGAGGTCCTCAGTGTGGAATTGTACCACCATTTCTATGGTGATATGTCACATATATATCAGCTCTTTGTGGTATTTGCAACCTTCTGAGGATTCAGTTTAACCTAAGTTGGTAGGGGTAGATGACTGGAAACACTCTTGGCAAAGGTGACTGTCTGACTGGCTGTTGTTAAATGCTGCTGTGCACAAAGCTTTTGGAAACAATGAAATGTGACTCATCACTAGATGGTGTGGGACTTTTCCTCCCTTACTATATCAGCATTTGATTTTATATTGCAATTTGATTTATGTTTCGGTATTTCTAACATCAGAAATTACTTATACAAGGTGTTTCAAGGGAAGATGTCACTTCCACCACTGTGTCTTGTACTAGAAGGTAGTTACAGTAAGATGAGGTGGCAAAATTTTCTGAGAAGAAGATTTCTGCTTATAATGTCTCTAAGAATGACTTTGTGAGAGTGCATGCTTGACCTTTCCGTATTACATATAAAACTGTTTGTCAGGGAATGTGAATGACATTGAGTCAGAAAGACACTTTTAACAAGGGACTGCACATCACTGGTTTTATAGCATCATTTGTCAAAGCTGAAGACCAATTTAAGCAAAATGACTTCACATTAATTTGAGACTTCCGAGTCCCTTGAAATCTTTTCTTTCTCAATATTAAAAAAATAATAAATGGAAGTAAGAAAATAAATAAAAGTATTCCTCTGTTTTCCCCCTGTGCAGTGTGAGGAGTGCACTCTCACCTTTACATGCTGAAAAAAATATTCCTAACATCTTTAGGTAGTCTGAGGTCATTTCCCAGGTAGCCTGAGGTCATTTCCCAGCAACCAAGTTCGTATTTATCAGGAAAGCCCATGGATTTTCTAGTCATGGAGAGGGGAGATGCCACATTTCTGAGAATGTGACAGATACCCTGCCTCAGTGTCAAGTGTAAGCTTGGAAAGCAGAGTTGAGTCCCACAGCTCTTGATTTACCCTCTGATCAACAAGGATACTTATGGAGACATCACCCAAAGACACCAATCCAATCCTAAAATCACTTCAATAAATTGTTTCCCCTTTAATACCAGAAGTTCCAAGCCAGTCCTCCATATATGCAGGAAAATAAAGCACATCAGGCAGTTTTCAAAGCGTGGTGGAGTTTCCTGCCAGCCATGACCAAATCATCCAGCCATGCAGGTGTTCTCCAACCAAATGTCCCCTCTGGCACCACCAGACCGCTCAGCTGTTGGAAAGTGGATAAGCAGCTGGAAAACTGCTTTACACATGCAGTCAGCATTCATAACAATACTTTCCTTGTTATTATTTCTGCTACATCTAATCCACCACAAAATATTTGGTCCATCCACTTACTGCATTTTACTTTTAGCAAAGTCTGTAGGCTATGGGCTGCTTATGGTTTTCACGTGTTCAATCCACACAGCAAAATGAGGTTCCTGTTTTGATAGCAGCTACTGATGGTTACAAATAATAACAAAAATAAACTGCTGCTACTATTTGACATGACCTATTTCCAGATAGGAAATGGTCTATCATAGCATAACTGAGAAGATAACCCATTATTAACTCCTGTCTCCAAAACTTCCAAGAAGACTGATTATATGGTTCACCCTGAAACACTGCAATTTCACTAACATATTTGTTGAAAGCAATTATAATCTATACAGTACTTCATAGATCTTGGAATACAATAACTTTAAACGGAGTAAATGGCTTACATGTCCTGATCTCAATTGAAATATGACACTATTATATCTTCAGAGGTTACCAACAAATCTCTTTCTCCTGGGTAAACAAAGAAAATCATGAGGAGGAGAGAAAAAGAAAATATTTTGAAAACTTGTGAGTCCAGTTGTTCTCTGCCAACAGCTATGCAGACACTGGGGCTGACTTGTTGCCAGAGTCAGCACACTAGTTAGAGCTCTCACATTCTGCAGGCAGCAGTTTGACGATAAAAAAGGAAAAATCTTTCCCTTCTTGCTGCCTTCAGCAGATGCCTCCAGCTTAGAAGGGAGTCAGTCCAAGTGTTTGCAACAGCAATTTGTTGAGTTTTTGCTCATTAAAAGCTTTGCCAGGGCTTTACTCCATGACCCGAGCGGCTGGCTGACTGAATGCCTCTTCCCGGACTGAGGAGGCTGAGCCAGGGAGGCACTGCTCTCTCAGCTTCATGTCCTAAACGGGCAAAAGGAGGGGTTTCCACCTCTCAGCCAGACAAGGCTATGACAGAGAACTACTGAGTGGCTCACAGGCACCAGGGGCCACCTAGGGCACAAGAAGAGATGCTGTTCCACCAGCATAGCATGCAGGTCATCCCTTGGGAACAGGCAGCAAGGGTCCCAGTGTAGCACCCTGGTCTGTTCAGAGCACACTGGAGACAAAGCAATAGTTTAGGAAGCTACAGAGTTAGATTTTTGTCCTTTACTCTCTCCTGCACTAGGGCACTATGAGAGAGCGCTTGCAGGCAGGGATCATAGAACCATGGAATCAGAATGGTTTGAGTCGGTAGGGACCTCTTAAAATCATCTAATTCCAACACCCCCAGGTGGGCAGGGACACCTTCCACTCAGTCTGGTTGCTTGAAGCCCCATCTAACCTGACCTTGAACACTTATCTGGGGAGCAGCCCTGCAGAAAGAAATCTGGGAAGCTGGTTGGCAGCAGGTGCAGTATTGGCCAGTTGTGTCCTGGCAGCCAAAAGGGCAAAACATATCCTGGGGTTCATCAAACACAGCATCACCAGCCAGGCAAGAGAGGTGATTATCTCATTGTATCCCAGTGTTGGTGCAACCCCACCTGGTGTACTGCACACAGTTCTGGGCCCCACAACTTAGGAAGTATGTGAAGGTACTCAAATGCACCCAGAAAAGGGCAGCAAAACTGATGAAAGGGCTAGAAGGAATGTCCTATGAGGAGCAGCTACAGATATTTGGGCTTGTCTGGTTTGGAGAGAAGGATGCTGAGCTGTGACCTCACTGCTCTCTACAGCTTCCTGAGCAGGGGAAAGGGAGAGGAATGTCTGAGCTTTTCTGCCTGGGATCCAGTAATGGAATGTGTGGAAATGGTTGCAAGCTGTATCAGGGAGGTTTAGACTGGACATTAGGAAGTATTTCTTTACCAAAAGAGTCATCAAATGCTGGAACAGGCTTCCTCAAGAGGTGGTTGATAGCCCAAGCCTGTCTTAGTTTAAGAAGCACTTTGACAATGC
>VZTT01010400.1:19299-37631 GCA_013400855.1 Buphagus erythrorhynchus | reverse complement strand
ACAATCTAATATAGTGTTTTCTTTTCTATTCAATTCCTATCATTTCCAGTGATGGGACATCCACAACTTCTCAGGGCAACATGTTTCAACATTTCTCCACCTTCATCATAAAATATTTCTTCCTTATATGCAGTCTCAATTGACCCTCTTTTCAATTAAAATCATTAACTCTTGTCCTATCTCGACAGGCCCTGCTAACAATTTTGTCTCTGTCTTTCTTATTAGCCCCCTTTAGAGACTGAAAGACTATTACAATGTCTCCCTGGAGTCTTTTCTTCTCCAGGCTGAAGAAACTCAATTGTCTCTGTCTTTCCTCATAAGCAAAGTGTTCTATCCCTCAGATCATCTTAGTGACTCTCCTCTGCACTCACTCTAACAGATCCATGTCCTTCTTGTGCTGGGAACACCAGATCTGGACACAGTACTCATGAGAGCAAAGCAGAGGGTCAGAATTGCCTCCTTCACCCTGCTGGCCTCTCTGCTTTTTATGCAGCCCATGACATTGCTGCTTTGCAGGCTACAAGCACATGTTGTTGGCTTATGTCCAATTTTTCATCCAGCAATATCCCCGAGTCGTTCTCATCACAGCCACTCCCAATCTCTTCATTCCACAGCCTGTATTATACTGGTACTGATGATTTCTCCAACCCACGGTTCAGTGATCTTTATCTATGTAGTTCCCTGCCACACCTGACTGAAGATCTGTTGCCTTAGCTATTGATCCCACAACTCTCTGGCTGTGTTATTGAAATAGCACAGATTTAGGAAAAAGGTAGATTAAGATAACTATGAGTGGGCATTCTAAGGCACCCCTGCATCCCTAGTCCTTCCTCCTGATTGGGTGGAAGTAGCTTCCCAAGAGCATGTTTGATCCTTGATGCCAAGAACAGGCCTGTAACTCCATAATAGAGAACGTCCAGAATGATCATCTTGGAGTTTGCACCCCTCTCCTAAGCACCTAAAGCTTACAAGTATCTGTATCTCTTTTCACTTCTGTTTTTTGATACCTCCCCAACATGGAGGTCTCCTTTTTCTTCCAAGGCTCAATCCTCAGATAAGGTGATATCAGGGATTTCTGTTGGTGAGACATGGATGTGAAGGAGGAACCTAAAGAGGCAATGGCTGCTTCCCCCTTGGTGAAATAGATAAGAAAAGGTAAGGTTCTTCTTTGTCCATGTGATATGGTTTTGTAGCCTGTTTCCCAAAAGCATCAAGCAGAAGCCAAAGAAAGTAATTTGTCATGTGTCTTCCTGCCTGCACACTGTGTGTGCATCATGAGGCAGACCTGCTAAGAGGAAACTTAGGGAGGATGTGATGTACCAAAAAGTCTGGGGAGTTTTTGGTGGTTAAAATACACACCTCTGTCATCAGTTCTTAGCAGAAAATGACAGTCAAAAGACCAAAGTATCTATGAGGTAATTCAGAGAAACTAAAAGGTCCTCAAAATAACAGAGGTTTTTTGTCTGTAATCATACTGCACTGAGGAAATCCATTATCTTATTTATGGTTTGTTTTTCAGGGTCAGAGGGATCATGGTGCTGTGTATTGAGAAATACAGGTTGCAATGCTGTAACAGTTTGGACCACCTCTGTGTGTTTGTCATACGGTCCTGTACAGTTTGTTTTAACCAGGGTGTACTCACCGAGTATACAAAATCAGTTACAACTTTACTGAAAGCCAGGCCAGGATCAGCTAACTTGCAGTGTCTTAGCTCTGTAAGACAGTCCAAAGGAGTCTTTGCAAACCTATTCCAAGAAACAAGAACTCAAATTTAAGAGAACAGCAGATAAAAACGTCAGGACACTTAGTGTGTTTCATTTGGCCAGGAGAAGAGTCAATCAATTTAACTGAAAACATCTGCAAGGGATGGATAGTATCTGCAGGGCTCTTGAAACAAAATTCACCAGTTCCATCAACAACTATCAACCAGATATTGCCACTCAAAAGCAAAGTGGCATTTTGCAAGCACACCACGTCTGCACAAGAGAAATGAACCCAAGAAAAAATTCAGTGTTTATAACACCTCACAAAGTATCCTGTGCTTTCTCACCAGTCAGCATTATTTCAGTAATGGAAATACAGACACTGGCTGTGCCTTGCATCTCACCTAGCTTTACTAGCTTTAGCAGTAGTCAGCTTTTGAGTTAGGCTCCTATTACTGTCATCCACCCTCTTCTTCTGACCTATTTCAAGTGTCATGGAGATTAATATCCCCATAGAAATGCTTCTTCGTTGACCAGAAAGTGAGTCGGGGTGATGAAGATGACTGAGATTGGCTAACACAAAATCTACAAAGAGATGAAGATTCATCTATTCAAAAGTGCGATGGCGTCAGCTCTTGGTTATCCAACTTGGTGGATATCAGAGAAAGTTCAGGTATGCCTATCCCTAGACTTCCCTAATGGCTTTTCATGGCAGCTTCTGAGGAGTCATTTGGATAGTGTTCTTTTCCAGAGGGCTTCAACATCACTTTCTGACAACTTGGAAATCAAAACCCAAACTTCTAAGTTACTCTCGAAGTGTTGCCAGCACTTGTGGTTTAATGGTTGGGACTGAGCATGTTTGGTTGTTTTCTTAAAGCCCTAGACCCTAGAATCAGGTTATTTATTACCTGACAATTCCACCTCCTTTCATCTGAAAGCTCTTGTAATCACAGGGAGATCACAGGAGAAAAGCCACAAGGGAACAGAGGGAAAAGGATGTGAGTATAAAGGAAAAAAATACAAGTAGTTCAGTAGTAATGATATCAGGAGCTTGATGATTCTTAAGCAAGTGTCTTAATTTGCTGGAGTCTGACCCAGGTTTTGAGCAAATTGGGCTATTGCTAGTCACTATTAATTTGTCTGGTTCTTCAAGTCCTGAGGACTTTTGTAATCTCCAGCCTTCTATCAGGCATCAAAAGATGAAGGTATGCACCTGAGAAACATATCCTTCCATATTAGCCAACTTTTCTTTAAAATTAATATCCATGGATAGTCTAAATTATTCATTTCATTGGGACCAGTTTGGAAGTTGTTTAACCAAAATTATTCTTGGGCTGACCCATGGTCCCTTCTTGCATGTCAATGTAAATTGTTACAAGCAAACCTCATGGTGTGAAGGAAGTGGCACACCAAGGACAGAAAGTTTCCATGCCATTTCCATCCCTCCTGCCAAGAGGGATCACACATTGCTGTTGCCTTAGGGTGGTGGGCATATGCCATTTTTGGAATTTCCACATCCCCCCACTGCTTACTTTCAATCTGAGTAAATCTGACCTATACTGTGAATAGGCTGGTTTCAAGTGAAGACAGAGTGGGATAGGGTGGGTGGATAGGGTAGGAATTAACATAGCTAGAAATTGAGCATGACATGGTTGGTGTTCATTCGTATAAAAAAAATTGTCCATCCCAGCTTCTGGATACAGCATCATGATCCCCTGAACTGCTAGAGCCTGCCTATAGCTGTTTTGGCACCAAAATATCCTGGCACAGGCAGGATGTGTCATAACATAAGAAGAGTGTGTCTTCCATCCATCTGGTTTACTGATAGCTGCCTCCAAGTGCTTTGAAAAGTGCTGACTGAAGATACAGAACAATAAATCCACAGCTTGCCATTCAAAGCCTCAAGAAAAATAATAACCTTGAACCCTGTCCTGAAGTTTTATCACTTCATGCTCCAAAAGGACCTCAATGTCTCAAATGGGCTATCCATCTTGAGAGCCATGTTTTATTGGCAGCTCACTCTGACACAAAAGAGCTAAGAGTGCATGCCTGGCCTTAAAAACACCCACTTGAAAATTTTCTGAAAAAAAAGCTTAAGAGTCTGCCTGGCTGGTGGCTTGGTTTCTTGCTTCACTACCAGTAATTTTGCACTTGCTATGTCACTCAACAAATTGAGGGGCCAAAAAATTTCTCTTTGGAAACTTCATTTCCTCCCCAGCAACTGACAGCCTTCCACCTTCCTGGTAGCAACCCCCAGGCCAGCTCTGTGAGAGCACCAGGCCAGCATGAAAGAGTGCTCTGCCACAGCAGATCGGGTTCTTTTAAACTGTGTTTGCTAAATTAATATTCAAGCAGTGGAAGGGAGCAGCCACAGGGCAGCAAGACCCAATGCCAGCATGACAGAGGGTGCAGGGTGGGCCTGGAGCAAACACTGACGTGAAACCCCAACTTTCCAGCTTCCCTGGGTCCAGCCAGCACATCCCACCTGAATGCACCCACTGTGCAAGCCCTTGAAGGCTCTCAGTCATCACTCCTCATGCATGCTACCAGAGCCAACAGTACTGCTGGCTTGGCCAAGGCTTGTGAACATATTTTCTACTTACAGAAGACCAATACAGAAAAAGAAAAAACAAAGGCCTCCCCATCCATTTGCTTCTCTCAGGGTTTCCATACCTCATTGCAACCCTTCTAGTGTCCTCACAGCCATCTGTGCATGAGGTTCTGACCAACTACCTCATTGTCTAACCTCTGAGGCATGCATTTTGCTTCTGCATTTATTGCCTTTGATATCAGCTGCCCCTATAGCCACACACCATCAATCTTTCTTGAAGCTGAGACCAGCTTTCTCTCTTTTTCTCTCTCTCTCCTCTGCTCCAGCCAGTTTTTCACTTCTGTTTCTACCTGAGAGCTGCTCTCAAGTGCTCTCAACTGCTCTCAATACCCTCTTCCTACTGTACTTCTTGTCCTGGCAGCTCTGCCTTGTTCTGTGACCCACATCCCTTCAGTTCAGCCATCAGGCCATGCCCAGTGTGCTGATGGTGTCTATAGGTAAGTAAATGGCCTTTTCTCCATCTCATCCAAGTGCTTCTTAATTCTCTTCTGTGGCACTAAACTCTGCGAAAGACTGCAGGTTTTTTTAAAAAACCATTCCTATTCATGATTCATTTCTCTTATGTTGAGAGTTTACTTCTTTCATCTTTGAAGATGAGTAAATGCGTTTGCTTTTAAATCTGGCCCTTTAGGCTCATCTTTTGTCACAATATTTATCAGCAAGTGGAACAGGATGGCTGCCCACCATCAGGAACCAGCAATGCTAGTGGCAGGGAAGAGTATGAGGGTTTTCAGGGATGAACCAAGTTAACCATTGTTGCTGAAACACAATGATAAAAGCAAGGTATACAAGTATGTAATTCCCCCAAAAGCACTTAGAAAATCTGCAGGTCAGAACTGTCACTTCTCCTCTTCTCCTTCACCATCCTTAGAATAGGCTGTCTAAAACATTCCTGAATATTTTTTTTCTTACAGGCAAGAGTACTTCCAGTATATCATCTGACTGGAGAAATCTCTAAAATGCTCTGATGAAGGTAAAGGCATATTCCTTCAAAACCTGAATGTTGTGTAAGGGCTGTGATAGGAAACACTTGTTGCCCAGGATACTAAATATTTATCTAAATTACTGTATGCCCTGTATACATCTCTACTAGTTCTGTCAGCCTGAAGACAGGAAGCATGGCACAATTAGTCTCTGCACATATGAGCTCTTGTACCCACAATGGCACTGCTTGTTCTATATCCTCCATTTGGAAGGGCCCCTTGGCCACACAACCCTCCAGTGCCTGCACAGTATGTGCTGATTACTGGTACCAGCGTTGCTAGTTGGTAGAGCCCAGGTGGCATTTTTTAACCTTTCTCTTTTGATTTCTAAATTGCTGATGGCTAGTGATGAGAACAAGGCTCAATGACTACTACAAAATTCCACCTGAAAAAATGCATCTTTCCCTATGGGTTTAACTCAAGTAACTAACTGTGTGTGGGAATCACGGGCAATATACTGTATAATACCACTACTCTTCTGATCAGCAAAGGTATGAGACTTAAAGAAAAAACCATTTGGTTCCCAAGCATGCACTGAGAAAGGAGAGCAAATGCATTGAGGCTCAGCTAAATGCACAAACTCAGCTACGGGCTGTGAAGTCAAAACTTGAGGCTGAAGCGGGGTCTTGCATCCCTGTGGAGGGAGGCAGGAGCCCAGCTTTTTTGATAACATAAAGTGTACTCAGCTATCCATGCCAGGTCAACAAGAGATGAGACAGGGCAAGATATGCTCTGACATCTGCTCATAGGAGGGAAGGTTTGGGGCCCAAATGCTAGGGATCAGACAGCAGGCCTGTCATCATATCAATTTAGTGATACAACACACATTTGCAAATTTTGCCTTGGATTCCCTGAGTGAAAAACCCCACATTTATGAATCTTCCCTTGGATTCTCTGGGTGAAAAAAAATGAAATATGTATTTAAGGACTTTAATCTGATTTTCAGCTGCTGCTGTATGTGCTATATACACATGCCAGTGCAAGGCCCAAAGCTGAATGGCAGACTTTAGTCAAAACATTGGTGTTTGGCTACTGTAACTATTTGCAGCATTTAAAATCTATGGAGTAGTTTGTAGACCCCCATGATACACTGAGTAACTTGCTATAAAATGAATCTTGAAAGAAGCTGAATATCATTAAAACCTAGGAAATTAATAGAAAAGCTTTTGTTTTAAGTTCTCTTACCTAACTGAGGTCAGCGTATCCATCTCTTCCTGTATATACAAAGTCTAAAATGCCTCCTACCAATGAAAGTATGGGAATGCATATGCACCAAGCCTTCCATAGCCAGCACCTTCCATCTAAGAGGCTGAGTAACCTCTTCACTATCTCCTTGTTTAGAGAGTTTAAAAATCACGCTTCATTTAGCCCTGGAATTAACAGGTGCCTGGTTGCATCAGGGGTTAAATTTGTTGTAATCAAAATAACTAATAAGTAGCAGTCATTCTTCATACTTCGAGGTAACAGGGTTTGTTCTTGTCTACAGAGCCCCCTTACAGAGCTGAAACAAGCTGCCCAAGCAGAGAGATGACCTGCTGGCGACTGCCTGTCCCCCTGACAGGGAGCCAAGACTGAGTGTGCAGCAGGGCGGAAAACCTAACAGGAGACACGGGGAGGATGTCCTGGACCGCAGACAGGGCACAGGGCTTTTAGTGGTTAAGATGACAACAAATGCGCACCTCTGTCATCAATCCCTCCTAGCAAGCCATATCCACGGAGAAACTTAGACAAACCAAAAAGGTCCTTAAAAACAAGTGAGGTTTTGTTTTTTGAATAATGATAATGCACTGAGGAAAGCCATTATCCTATTTATGGTTTGTTGTTCAGACTCCCAGCCAGCAGTGCACCATACCCCGTGAATATATACATCCTAATGATATGATGGGGCAGGACACAGATGTTACGGGTTTGTCACACAGTCCTGCCTGGTTTGGCTTAACCAGCATGTAATTGCCAAGCATAAGAAGCACTTGCAATTTATAATGATTGCCAGGCCAGTGTAAACTAATTGCTGTACCATGACTGCACATGCCAGCAAGAGAGAGGGGGGAATAAGAAGGAAGTGCTAAAGGGAAGGATTCAGGGGACCAGTCCAAAGAGGAACAAAACTGAATTTAAAACAATTCAAGTTGGAACTGTGTAGCAATTTTGTTATGTTGAAGCAGAACTGCAACTGATTGAATTGACCAAAGAATGAAAGAAGAGTCTGATCTCAAATAGTGTCAAAGACCACTTGGCTGCTCTTTCCTAGGGATGGCCAGGCAATTGAAAACCTAACAGATTAGGATTATGCATCACTTTGACTCTACCCAACAGAACCCCTGAGGTGGAAATGTGTTTCTGAATCATCATTCTCATTCTCCTTTGCTTGTGTGCTTTTGTAGCCAAATTCTTAAAAGATTTTAAAAATCTGGGCATTTTAAATATATATGCCTTCCCCCTCAGGCCCATCTAACATGCTACTTCCCAAGCAAAGCTATTAAAGGTAACAACTATTTGCAATTCCCCTTGACTTTGATTGCAGGTTCCTGTAAATTCTTCTTCTCTAGTCAACCCTCTAAATATCTGAGGCACTGAAAATGAGAGGCCATTGTTGTCAGATGAGATTTCATGAATAATCTAGGTATATCCATCATGACAAATTAGACAAATGCTCAAAAATTTGATTAGAAGAAAAGTGAATTGTTGACACAGCACAAATAGGAGTTTACTTATATGTGGAGCTGGATTTTCAAAGAGCATTGATTTTTGCAACATTTCAGTGTTAGATTTCTCCCTCTTCTGTACAATTTTGTGTCTTAAGAGATAAATGAAAGAAGTTGAATGACTGAACAGGGATCCAGATGGGCCTTTGTCCTCACTGCACAAATCTAACCCCCTCTTTATAGCTGGTTTACCCTGGAGACAACCTCCGAGGGATATCTGAAACTGTGATGGAGAGCAAGCCAGCTCTTCAGCACTGTGCAATGTAGACATACCCTTAGAATCCTTACGCTGTCTCTGCAACTGGACAAGTACATCCAGAAGCCAATTCAAACTTTGGGAGAGCTGCCTTATCTTCTTTTGGATATGCCTCTATCCCTCCATTGTGTATAGTGTGAGCCAAGGCAATTTGGTAGCTAAATCTTATTGTAAATCTAGCCACTTAAAAAAGAGAGAAACAAACTGAGATTCTTGTGGGACTTAAATTTTTTTTTCTTTCCAAAATATTTGAAGATTGTTGAGGAATACATTTGGTCCAGGTAACTCAGTGTGAAGATACAGTGGGAGCTGCAGGTTGAGGACTTGATGGTGGGAACCCAAGGCCGTGGACTGCTGACCCTTTGCATAATAAAGGGCACAGGGACCTGTGGCACCAGCTAGGTGACCAGTCACTCAGACACAGGGCAGGAGCAAAGGATTCATCTGGAAGAATCCAGATTTTTGTGCACATCGATGCTACAGGTAAAAAACCCAGGATTTCTTTTGTTCAGGATCCCTCTTCCAAGGCACCAGCTTCAGTTGTTGCTGCATCATGATAAAATTTCTTAAAAGAACCAGATGCTTGAGACTTTCCTGTGGGAAACCCGGGGTCAAACTGGTGAGGAAGCCTGGTCTGACTGTGGAGTGGGTGTGTGGGGAGCCAAGGGGGACACGGGAGCCACCCTCTGCGAAGGGGCTTTGACCCAGCAGTGGCAGTCTCTGGTTCTTGGGATGTGACTGCTAGTGCCTTCCAAATGCTCAGACTGGGAAGTTTCCTTAACAAAAAGCCATCACATGTTTATGAAGATGTTAAAAAGTCAATTACATTTCAAGTGCTTTGGAATATATTTGCTTATCTGAAATTTCATCTAGAAATACATTATTTGCTTTAATTATTGTCTGATTCTGTTTGCAAACATAAAAAAAAAACAAACAGCATTTTGTATAACAAAACTATATTGTGAGGAAGCAAAATGAACCTTCACTCAACAATCTATATGCAGAAGTGCTTTTATGCAAACAGATTCAATAATACCTACAAACACAGCTAATGAAGAAGAGGAATTTCTCTCTAGTGAGAAAATGGAGTATGTCCAAATCTCATCATGCTTCCTAATATGGGAAGAAGCATGAATTCTGTATTTTAGGGAAGTTATAGCTCAGGCAACTACCTAGGCTAGCAGGTCAGACCATATCTCCATGCTGTATGACAGCCACAGATATTTGTGATGCATCTCATAGAGAAGATGTATGCCAAAAGTGTGGAATGGCAACTAGAGAGCTCTACTCTTTGAAAAAAAAAAATGAGGCTCTAGAACTCAAAAAAGAATCCTTTAGAACTTCAGAGGACATGGGTTAATATTAATACTAAATTAATTTTTTTTTCATTTGGATCCTGTCAAGCAACTCACCAAGCATCCTGGATCCTCCCAATCTGAGGCAACAAATGTTACGTGTTGATGGAAATATGTCAGAAAAAAAAATTAAACTATCTTCCTGTGGTAAATTTTGATTTTTATGAGAACCACATTTTCCATTTTTAAGATAGAATTTCCAAGTATGGCTAAATCTCCTAAGTATGGCTAAAAAACATATCCACAACCATCAGGAATCGGTTAGCAAATGGAAAGAAAGTTCAGGTTCAAAACAAACAATGTGGGTTTGCAACCTTTTGAGGTTTCATTGTAGGTATCATGATAACCAGCCCTTTTACCCCTAACACCCAACTGCAAGAATTTGTTCACTGTCTCAAATCTCACAAAGAAAACAAAAATGTGAGCCCTGAGTGCTCAACCACCAGGAAGAAAATAAAAACAGCACAAAGCACATTCTTTGCACATCTCTCAGTTTTGACTGGTTGGGGTCCTGACTCATGAGTGTTGAAAGTTTGGGGTTGCCAAAACTGCTTTTGTTTGTCACTAATAATCACTCATCCCAAGGAGCATGTGGTTTACTGGCTCATGCCAGGCCTCCAATGCTAGCGGCTGAGGTTCCTTGGTGAGACAGCCTCTCCCAGCTCCAAGACATGTTCTTCCGCATTATCAGAATATTTTATTTTTTTAAGCATCAACTGTAAAACAAATAGGTCTTTCCCTTGACAGACGTTATGTTTTTTTTATTTTTTTAAGATTAACTTTGCTAGCCACAGAACTTTTGCAATGTTTCAAGACCAGTGATAACTGACCAGGATGGAAAAGAACACAAGTCCATGCAGCCTGATGTTTGTTTGGTTTTAATTACTCTCTCTGCTATTGCTAGAGACTTCTGGAATTATCCTCTTGGTGGAAATAAAGTTGGGCAGTTGGGCTTTTCTATCAAAATACTTAGCTGAGTCATAAGGGTTGGGAAAAAGTAACACAGGGTGAGTTTAGAGTTGTATTGAGTTGTCTGGTTAGCAAAGGTACATTCTTCAGAAGTGCCCAGGTAAATTGAATTTTCTAATGTGTTTTCATTTTCTACGCTCTCCCTGATAGAACAGCCTCAAGATTAGTCATTTGGTTTTCTATATTGCCTCTTACAGGCAGATTCAGGCAGTCCACAAATACCACCTGCCACAGAGAAAGCAATGCAGAGTCCTTTTATGGCAGCCATTCTAGGAAGAAACTCTATAAGAAAATACTCCTGTCCATTTTCTGCTTGGCAGTATCTCTGCAGAAACAAGCAATTCCACTTCAAGCACTGACTACAACTAATGCCCATTCCCTGCTCCCACATTCTTCCCAGGAATAGGTTAATCTCAGAAGAAGTACTCCAAAAAAAGTCCTTCAAGCAGGTCATATAGAAAGAAATTTAGTGCAACTATCTTATGGGTCTGAGGACTTAATCCAAAGGGCCAGATGCCCAGAGTGGGATTCAACTCTGCTAACATCAAACAACTACTATATAATCATCCCAGTACAAGAAAGAAAAGTGTTACAGTGAGTGTCATCATTCATTGGAACAACCTCCACAGGAGCATGGTGGTGTTCCCACCACCAGAGGTTTTCCAGTTATGACTGAACAGGGTGCAGGATGACCTCATTAAGGCTCCCTTTCCCCCAAAATATTGGACTAGATGATATTTCAAGTTCTCTTTCGACCTGGACTATCCCATGATTCTGTGATACTTATCAACACACTAACTAGTAATCCAGACTCCTTTATGGTTTCAAGCCGGTGAAAAGACTGAGAAACAAGTTTTATGGAGGGTGACTGAGGGATTTGAGGCTGTTTAACTTGAAGAAAAGAAGGCTCAAGGAAGATCTGATCACTCTCTAAAACCACCTGAAAGGAGGCTGTATGAAGGTGGAAGTCAGGCTCTTCTCCCAGGCAACAAGTAACAGGACAAGAGTAAATGGCCTCAAGTTGTGCCTGGAAAGGTTTAGATTGGATATGAGGATAATTTTCTTCACTGGAAGGATGATCAAGCATTGGAAGAGGCTGCCCAGGGAAGTGGTGGAATCTCCATCCCTGGAAGCATTCAAAAATATGTGGATCTGGCACTTAGAGACATGGTTTAGTGATGGACTTGACAGTACTGGGTTAATGTTTGGACTCAGTGATGTTAGAGATCTTATTTAACCTTAAAAATTCTATGATTCTCTGTTTCTGTGAATGTTAAAAGAAATAGAGACATTTACTCTGTTTTCAAATGTCTCATTAAATTGAGACAAATCATGCTCCAGAAGGAGATTTTTTTTTTCCCCTGAGTCCTACAGGGAACTTTTAGCAGCTGATTCCAACATAAGTGCAAGGCAAATCACCTTATGTGCATACATGTCTCATAAATGACATTTCAGCTCTGATAGAGACTCTGCTTATGGAGTAGCAGTCTTTTATTACATTGCAGGTTTTATGGTTGGGGTTTCAGCTATACCCTAAATCTCTGCTGTAATTCCAGACTGGAGAGGGAAGGGATTCAGAACCTTATTAAACTCACTGGGGAGGCCAGTACCATTCTGCTTGAGCAATGTCTAAAGGATGTGGGCTCACAGGAGATCCGCAGACAACTGAGACACCCCTTGCTTTCCTATACTTGCTTCTTGGTAGGAACATTGCTCCCAGAAAGAATGCACTTGCTCCTGTGCCTATCTCTTCTGAAGGGAATTTAAACCACCAAGGCACTTGCACTCCAAGAGTTGCTTCTCACTGCTACAGCAAAATTTGACTTTACAGTTCTAACCAAGCCTTGCTGCAAAACACCCTGTGAATGTCAGAGTTTTACACAACTCATTTAAGTTGCTTTAGCGAAAATGTTGTGTTAGAGCTGTCAAAAATGGGTCCCAGGTCCATTCCTGAAATTAAGCCTTAAATGCTTTGGAAAATGTCTTTCCATGTCCACCTTAGCATACAGATCTTGGCCTGACTATTCATTGGCTGGAGCTTTATGCTGTCAGCCATGCTAAAAGGAATGGAGGGAAGATGTCATTAGAAAATAAAGATATCCAGCAGCAGATCAGGTATTTCATCCTTTCAGCCATTCAGAAGTTCACTGCAGAAGTTTGCAGTGGGCACACAACAGGACTCATGGCAGGTCCTCAGCCTGTCCATCAATGGCCTCAAGCTGCCTTCACACCTGAGGACAGGTAAAACAACAGAGGCAGTCAGCAGTGGGCTTTGGGCTGAGAATGTCTGCATTCCTCTAATGGGCTGATAAGACCATTTTCAGCATGAAACAGTATGTGTTACTATATTGTCAAATACTGGTTTTTATACACAGGCCAAGGACATTGTCCTGCATGTTTCTGGGAAGTAAAAGTTAAGTGCTGTAAAATTAGCCCCTAACAGAAGAAATAGATTTTTTTCTACATAAACACACTGATTTTAAATTCTAATAGTAACTTTTTGATCTCATAAAGTAAATCTAATGACACCACTGTGTGTTTATTTCTGACTCTGAAACCTAAAAAAAGCCAATAACCCAGTAAGGAGTCCTAGCTATTTATTTTCCTCTTGATTCCTACCCATTAGTATATCAAAATGGCAATTTTCCAAACAGGCACTCACTTTGACAAATGCATTTTACTGACCCCTTTTACAGAGGCCAGACCTTGGATGATATGTAGAAGTTTCTGTAGAAAATTACCTCACTGTTAAGTAGTAAGGAAGCCAGATATCTCCATCTCAGCAGCCCATAAGTCATCTTGATTTGTCAGATGCACTGGCTTTTATAAAAGCTCAAGGTAAGAAGAGCTACAGCAATAACAAGCCTCATCAGCTTCCTTATATGTTTCTAGCAAGAGTCAGTAGCAAAGGTGTCATCTTCCCACATGATTCTTGTACTTCCAAAAATCTCTCTTTATTTACATAATGCCATCAGTCCTAAAAGACTTTCCAATTACTATGAATTCTAGTTTAAATAATTGCCTAATTGGCAATTAGGACCAGGATTTTTGGCATTAAAATCCTTACTGCAGCCATCAGTGATGCCTGCGCAAATGCATCTGTCCAAGTAACTCAAAAGCTTTGTGAAACTACAAACTTGAGAACACTGTTTCTCTTTCTTCTCTCTCAGTCTAAGAAAATCCTGCCAAAAGCTGAGTTTGGTGACACTGCACACATCCTCTGAAGAGCTAAAAACTGTGGACTGACAAGCTTTGAGCAGCAGAGTCCATATCCTAGAGCTAGATATGCAGAACTCTGTTTATACCATGTACACATCTTCAGCTGGGCTTAAACCTAGGTGTTTGCACATTCATAGCAGTTCAGGTGTTCAGCTAAATGTGAGCTTATGCTTATAGCCAATTTGAGGAACAAGCAGACAGGCATAAAGTAGACAATGCCAAATTTGATGACGTGAGTAGTAAGCACGTCCATCTTTGAAAATCTGTTACTACAATTGGGCTTCACTAGGCTAGTAGTTTTACCCCTGTCTGGACTTTTATTTCTGGTTCTGCAAAGTGCGATGTTTTCTTCTTTGATTGCACGCTGGCTGGAGGTGCACATACACAAGATAAGAGATCCGTGCCTTTCTCCAAAGATTTGTTATCGAGCACTCACCTTACAGCAAAGTTGTCTGATTTCATTTTTGCATTAAAATTCTGACACATTATGTTGCCTATTTTTGCTGCTACTTAGACTTCCCCAGCTTCAACACCTCTTTTTTTTTCCAGTAATCTCTTCCTTTTCATTGGCCTATATAACCACAGTTCAGCAACTGAGCTGTATTGGGTGCACCACTGGTGCCTGTGGGTAACCTCATTCACCTCTTGGCCAACTGCTCTTCTCACTCTCTTGCAACACTTATCAAATGGGAAAATCCCCTTTGCAGAAACCACCTCGGCCATCTTCACAGCTGGATAAATTTGCATTTTCTTTAATTCTAGCATTGAAATCACAAAACCATAACAAATTTCCTACAATCTGGAATTGCCACTCCTACTGAGGAGTGAGGAGAAGGGTGACAGGGTTTTAAAGCAAAGCAAAGATATTTGAAAGTAAATTCAGTTATGTGCCAGGTTTTACTGCAATTTCCAGAGCAAAGTTATTAAAAGGAGATGCAGAAAAATGTAAAGAACTAAAAATGGGCCAATATCCTCCAAATGGTCCCAGGACATTACTTATGGGATATTGCAGATGCTGACTCTCTGGGACAATTTTCTTGGTCAAGTGAGGGTGGGAGTCAAGTGGAAGATGTGAAAAATCACTTAAGGCTGCTGAAAATAAAGACGCATCTGTCTCACAGATACAGTTCACCACAAGGACCTGACAGGAAAGATTTACTTCACAAAATGTGAAAACCCACAATTTTATGTTCAGCATCCAGGGTTCTATGTTCATCCTTAATGTAAAAGACATGAACAATTGAAACTTCTTACCTACTAAGAGAATACATCTCCAAAGGCAAAAAAATCTGAGTATAGACAATTTTCTTAGCATTTAAAAGTCTTATTTTTGTGTCTTTCTTTTCCTTAAAAGGTGGTTGAAATTGTCAGTGATAAGTACAAAGATTAAAGCTGAGCAGAAGAACTGGTAGTTTTATAACTATGTGTGAGCTAGAGAGGTAGAGAAAAAGGGAGTAAAATAAAACAGCAATAAAAACAGGACCGGATGTACTCACTAGTCACTAGACATGTTACATGATTAATCACTTGTCCTCATTGTAAAATTGAAGCCAGGAAATCCACAAAACCTCAGTATGTATGTAATAGTGCATTTCTAGCTAACAAATTACAGCTATCAAGCTACAGAGAGAAGCATCACTACATTTACTATAATTTAACATACTGGCCTTGACTGAAAACCTGGCAGAGTTTGCTACCATGCAAGCCCATAGCATCAAAGCTCTGTATTTCTATAAGGGTGAAAATTCAAGCATTTAGCATTTACATGAGATTCAGCCAGGAAGATCACAACCAGGGCAATTTGCACAAAGTAGCTCATCGTGAAGGTGCTTGTGATGGTCCAGTCTGACCAAAACATCCCTCGCTGACCATAAACACAGCAAACATTCTAAACAGGTTGTGGTGGCGCTACCTGGAGCCAAAGCACAAGCCTGGCTACATTTTATGTCAAACCACTGACCAGCCCTGCTGCCGCGTGGAAAGTACGGCTGACATCCGATTGTGGGCCGCCCCGTGAGGTTCACCAAACCACCAGCAGGAGAGTGGTTATGCTGCTTTCTTCAAAACATTTTTGTGGCTTTCTTGAGAGCACAGTATTCGTCAGGTGAGTAGCACCTTGTTGCCAATATATGTGCTTCAGTACCATCCCAGAGGCCTCTCTTCTGCTCAGCTGTAAATAGAGTGCATGAAGAACCATTCTCTGGAGGGGCTGCAGGCATCAGAACACATTTTAAGGCTAAAAGGAGCATTTTCAGTCTGAACTCCCATACACCGAGAGGAAATACCCAGTTATTTATGTAATTCTTCTTAAAGTATTTTTTATTTCTTCCAAACACAACACGAAGAACATTTTTACCTTTTATGCTGCAATTTACAATCATGTCAACCCATGATCAATACTTTCTCAATGGGAGAGGACCACAATTCTGCAATGCTTACTTCAGGTCTTCTCAAGGGGTGTTTAATTAGCTGTTAAATTAGCTCTCTGCACCTAAATTAACACATGACCATCTAACATGCCTGTTAACATCCATCTGCCACACATCACCCTCTGCCAATGACCTCTTCCCTGGAGCCTCATCAATCAAATTCAGCTTGGCTGGAGACTTCTTGTTCACGTAGAGGATTGGGATACAATTCCCACAACCTCCCTGATCAAAGGGCAAGAGGCATCAGTCAGCTTCACAAAACAAGAAACAAGGAAGAATAAGACAGGAGACCTACCCAAAAGATCTTCCAGAAGCCTCATGGAAGAGCTGAGCAGAGAATTCCCTTATTCCAGGCAATCACAGAGTTATAAACATCATGCATCTTAATGCAGTCTTTACTACTGTTGTGGCTTTTATTACAAAGTCATGCCCCTGGGAAAACAAAACAAAGAGGGATAATATCATGTGGAACCTTAGATCCCTTAATTTCTAGTGTTATCTTTGGGAATTCCTAGACTTTCACATAGCCATGGGTTTGCTACTGCCTTGAAGGTGAGTCATCATTTAGAACAGGGCAAGACTTTTCATCCTTTTGACTCCTCAAAGAAAGGTCAAAAAACCAGAGTCAGGTACTTAGAAGGATAGGATGGTTTGGGTCAGAAGAGACCTTAAAACTCATCCAGTTTCAACCCCTCCGCTGTGGGTAGGAACACCTTCCACTAAACTAGGTTGCTCAACCTTGCCTCGAACAATTCCAGGGAAAGGGCATCCACAAATTCTTTGAGCAACCAGCACCTTGTCAACCTCAGAGTGAAAAATTCCTTCCAAATACCTGATTAAATCTCTCCCCTCTCAGTTTAAAGCCATTCCCCTTTTTCCTATCACTACATGTCCTTGTAAAAGCCCCCCTCCCAGCTCTCTTGCAAACCCCTTTAGGTCCTGGAAGGTGCTGTAAGGCCTCCCCAGAGCCTTCTTTTCTCTAGGCTGAACAGCCACAGCTCTCTCAGTCTGTCTTCAAAGGAGAGGTGCTCCAGCCATCTGATCATGTTAGTGGCCTCTTCTGCACCTACTCCAGCAGGTTCATGTCCTGATGTTAAGGGGCTCAGAGCTGAACTTACAAGTGATTACCTTCCAAATTATGAAGATTTTTCTACATGCAACCAGTTTGGGGCAGTCCCTGAGTGATTTCCAGATTTGCCTGAATAGGCCCACAATTTTCATGTGTTATTACAGGAAAGTATCTGAAATTCTAAAATATTAGTTTGATCATATTTAGGAGAATAATAAAAACGCTAACTATTGCAGGATTTGGTGAATATGAGAAGTCATTGTAAATGTCCAAAACTCTTCAGAAGAGCTCAGCATCATTGTTCCATTTTACAGACTGACCCCTTCCAATAGATTTCACCTTCTTTGAGGGTATCAAACCTTCTTCAGGGTCAATTAAGTGTCTGCAGTCCCCTGTGGGACTTGAGGTTGGGAGACCTTTCAGGAACAAAGAGTAGTATCAAACCATGTCAGGGAACCATGGAATAGGTGCCAAGGATGCTATGTGGGGTCAACGCAATCCACAACCCCTGCTGAAATGTACTAGTTAGACTGAGAAGGTGGACTAGTTAAAAAGTCCCTCCCAGTAAGGTCACTATAACCGAAAAGAAAGAAAGAACTGCAACATTTACTCTTCTCAACAACCCAAGACTGTAGGAACTGCACATTTAAAAAAAGATATGGAATTTAAAACACAACTGTGTTTGAACATTTGACTTGCAAACAAAAGACAGTTGGTAGGAAATGAATTTCAGTTCAAATTAAGTGGGCTCCAGGGTCAAGACTGTGTTGCGACCACAGTTCATTCTCTTTCATTTTCTCCTTGTTAATTAGAGACAATTTCATGAGCTTTAGCTTTACTGCACTTCCAGTTTAATTACTGGAAAATGTTTACATTTTAAGAAAGAAAATTGAAAATGAACGATGGAAACAACCAACCTTCTCATTGCTGCCATGTATTCAGATTAATGATTATTTCCCTAATTAATCTAAATCACTCATCCAGTGTAATTTGGATGGCAGTAGGAAGGATGACTTTTTTGTGTACTTAAATT
>VZTT01010400.1:827-19277 GCA_013400855.1 Buphagus erythrorhynchus | reverse complement strand
TTTCTTAACAGTTGCAGCAAGCTAATATATGGAGAAAAATAAAGTAAATAATATTTTAAACACGCAGACTACAAGATGGGTATATACCATAAGCAGTGTCATTCCAACACTTGAAGAAGATGAAAAAAAATCTCACAAGATAATTTTAAACAAAAGTTACCAAATTCTCTGAAACCATGTCTCTAGGAGCCTCTCAAAAGCACTTTGATCATACTGATGAGGACTCCATGGGGAATTTTCAACACCCACCTCTTTATTTTCTCAGGCAGTCACAGGAAAAGAGGTTTTGTTGAAGATGCCAGCATGTACTAGGCTTGTCAGGATGTTTCAGGCTTAACCCTTTGAAGGCTCTGATTGCCCTGAAGAGAAAATATTCACATCGTGGTTTACAGTAATAAATTAGGACACAAGCCAAATTCTGAACCTCCTAAGCTAAAAGAATGAAAAAGATGTATGATCTGTTGCCACAGAAATATTAGTTAAGCATCTCATAGTCCTGTAACAGTTAGCTTGTATGCTTTCCTATTCCCAATGCCTTTTAACTCCAACGGATTTAGCTGTGAAGTCTAACTCCTCTTTGATACATACTGCATAACATACTATAAAGAGTTCAACAGGTCACCTCACCTGAGTATTGCCATTTCTCTTGACATAATTTCTCTGCTTTTACAACTTGGTTTCCACTGAGCCATATTCTAATTTCCTACAGAAACATCATGCATCTCCTTTGAACTACAACTTCCAGCAGAAGCAGATGGTTCTTTGCTGTATTTCTGTCCATATTGTTAGCATTTTCATAGAATCACATCTGATTTTGTGTGGCTATCAATCCAGTTGCAGCATCTGTTCACAGCACAATACTATGGGGCAATAATATGAAAATATGACTTTCTCAGGTCTTGACTATTTGCTATTAAAAGTTACTATCTATCTACATTGAGACCTGATGCAACTGGGTGAGACAACTGGGATTTTGCCAGCTTTCCAAAGGACTGAGTTCTGCCCTGTTTCTGGAAGCCAACCAGCAGCACACTGCACACACAGCAGCACGAATTATGGAGTATGTTAGAGTTACATTATACTTCGGTATCAGCTTAAAAGTTACTTTTAGATCAGCATAAAATCCAAGGGTTTTGCAAGCAGTAAATTGGGTTCCAAACCAAAGCAACCACAGATTACTTTCCTACAGGAGTGAAAAACTCAGCCAAAAGCAAGTTTAGCTCTTCTTCACTGCTTGATGATTTCTGGTAGGCAAGCCTTATTCCATAGCCTCACAGCTAAGACTCCCCTTGCTGGTTTATAACCACTTCCACCAGACAAGAATGAGAAGGCCAGAAGTCACATCAGGACAACAGAGCAGGGTCAAAAGAGAAGCTGAAGATGACAGCTGCACTACAAGACTTGACAAGGGTCAGAAAAGAGGTAGAAACCAGCAATAGCCACAAGGAAAATGTACGAAGAGCCCTTGATTTAACTAAGTTAAAGAGGTGGAGGCTGTATGAAATAAGAGATTGGAATTAAGTGGGCTACAGGGTCAAATAGCAGAAAGAAGTACCACATTATCATAGACTTCCTTTTCTCAATATTCATCTGATTCCTGGTTGAAGCACTGGAATTTCAAAAACCTGAGTCAAACGAGTTGCACAAATGTTCTCTTTTGCCCTTTCTAAATTAAAAACAACCAACCAACCCAAGCAAAGGCACGCAAAGCTCCCTCACAGTCCTACAAGCAGCAGCAATTTTCAGAGGGATTAAGGCAATGCAGACTATATGTTCTGACTACATAAAGGTCCTAATTTCAGTTTTGCAATTTCTGTGGAAAGGTGTTGTGTGGTCATGGACCAGATAGCCAGTGCCCCAACCACAGACAAGGCCTCATGCTTGTCACTGTCAGTTCCCTTGCCCCAAGCAGTCACACGCTTCATGGTTTGCCTCAACAGCAGGGGAAAGAGACAGCATTTGATTAATATGGTGCTCAATAACCAGTAAGGTCAGTGATCTGGGTACATTTCTGCAGCCTTGGCATGACTCACTTTCCGTAGCCACCTTCCAATCAGAGGCTCGGAGCAATAGCCAGCATGGAATTCAGTCACACCAGAAGCTCAGGCAAGGGACTGAGAGGAAGGTCTGACCAACAGCAGCAAGAGATGGAGTAGCACACATGCTGGGCGAAGCCTATGGACTAGCTGGAGACTTAACTCTCAATTTAATACACCAAGGTTAAACAAAGTGCAGGGATACTGTTCTGTGGTTGAATGAAGCCAGCCAGAACCAGACTGCTGAATGAAAGAAAAATAAAGTCCAAGGCAGGAAGAAAAAAGCTCAGATTTATCTTCCACATGAATATCTTCTTTCCCTTCATGAAAATCTTTTGTTTACAACACTTGCCTTTTTATTTGAATGTACAGTATTTGAAGAGTAAGTTATTTACTTACTTCAGTTAACGTATATTTTCCATGTGATTGACCACAAGGCATTACCCAAACAAAAAATCTTTGAAATGGATACGGTAATGAAACACAAGAATGCTCCTTTTGGAAGCAATCTCAAAATACTAAAGGAACTTCCTTTAAACAACCATTGCAAAAATAATCAAGGAGAGTTACTCACGCTTACTGGTTTTAAAGTAACTTCAGCAAAAATTTCCTAATCCTTGAAACGAAATCCAGCTGAGAAGAGTAGACTCACAACTTATAGATCAAAAGACATTAGGACAGCTATTTGCAACAGCAGTACTTCTACATCTTAGAAATGGTACCTGTGCACATCATCTCTGCTCAGCATTACTATTTTAGGGTACTTGACAATATGCTGTTTGGTGGACTTCACAAGATTCCAGAACACTCAAGGATTGCGAAGAAGCCTGCGAAATGTCCTGTTTCCTACATGTTCATTAGCAGAGTACTCTTGGATTTGTTCAGAAGCCTAAAGCCGAGTTCTAAGCTAATTTCCCAAATACTGGACAAAGTGCCAAAGTCCAACTTCAGTCCAGACTGAAACATCAAGGCCACCTTACTAACCCAGCTTCCAGGCAAGATGAAGCTGGCAGGTTCGTACACCCTGCTTGTGCTGTGAGTAGAGCCCATGTGACACTTTACTGCATGTCAGTGCAACTGTGGGTTCACCTTTCAACCCAAAGACAGTAAAGCAGGGTCTTTACCCCTTGCAGGACTCCAATTTACTCTGTAAAAAGTATGCCATCTACTGATGCAATGTTTACTATACCCTTCCTCAAGTGCATTCACAGAGCCACCAACCAAGACTGGTCTTACTGTGTTTGCTGAAAAGAAAAATAATATTCCATGAATTTACAAGAAAGGACAGCACTCTCGAAGCCAGTGAAATGTGTTTTATTTTAAGCCACTGCTAAAACAAGGACAAATTTAGTGCAACCTGGAGTTCATAATCTGAAAACTGAATATAGTTAAATTACTAAAATGGCAAAACTTGTCACCATTATACAGTACAAGACCTTCATATTCATTGAGTACAGTTACATAAACATTTAGTTATTCAAACTGCTTTTGGTATACAATTGCATCACTAACTGGGCTGTGAATTACTGTAACACTGCACAAATAAGCAGCAGTTCCAGCAAATTATAATAAATTTTATTATTAAATACTGTTCAGACATGAGAACAAAGGCCCTCTAAAACTACACCACCAGCTATACAACAGGAATGTACAAAGATGGTACAAAATAAAGTGACTACAGTGGCTGGGCTCTGTACCTGTCTCTTCAGAGCTCAAGTACAGTAAATGCTTGACAGTAGTGGCTCTTGCTGAAAAGCCAAACTTCTTACAACAGAAATCATTCCTGAATCTTGTCTTTTTCTTTGCAAGTTGACTGTCTAGAACTACAGGGATTTGCGCTGGTGTTTACTATCACTGTGTTCCCATCTCCAGCTATTTGTCTCTCTTCATAGAAAAGGTCCCAGACAAACTTACATTAGAAAATATAACATTTAAAATCTGATACCATTTTTGAGAGACCTGATTAGTCTCGGAATGTGGGTTTCTGGGTTTGGGGTTTTGGTTGGCTTTTTTCTAAAAAGCTTAAACAATATTCTAAAACTCAAGAATAAAGGTACTACAGAAATTGCATTCATGTACATTGTCTGAACTGCTTTTCACATCCTTGTTTTGAGACAGCAAATCCTCTTTAATTTTAGAATATGGGTTTGAGTGTTGTTTGGTTTTTATTTTAAGGCTTTATGCATACTTTGTATTGTTTATGCACCCCGTTCTGAATGTTTAAACTAGTTCTAAATATGGCCACTTTTAACTTACTTTTTAGAGGGACTATTTCTCAAAGTGCTTCTTCTACAGAATCTTACAAAATACCACAACACTTCCATTTTTTAGAACACCAATCATATTTATATGAAGTGTTTGGGTGATTTCTGAAACAATAAAATTCTAGGATATATTTTCCTCAATATAAAAATTAAATTACCAGGTTTCCCATACAGAAAAAATGCAAGATGAAACAAACTCTATCTTATTATGTTTGTTTATAAAGCAGAGTTGTCTGCTTTAAAGGGACCAGAATGTGGCCCTTCGTGTTTTTACAGCTTTCATTTACGTTTCTGTATTTGTGGTCAGGAGTTTTAAACAAACTCAGTAAAAGTGTAATTTAAGACTTGCATTAGCAAGGAACAGCTTTCTCACTAATATGGCAAAGAGCACCAGTTAGATATAGTCAGCGTAAAGTTTTCAAAGATTATTAAAATTATTCAATTGTAATAATTTTGCCAGGCTATTTTAATGTTTTTCAACTTCATACAGAAGGAGGAAAGTCAAGTCATCCAGAACAAATTTAAAACTATTTGTGTAGAAAACTGGTTTGGTTTTTTTTGCTTGTTTCCAGCAAAAATGAAGTATTTTATGTCATTTTTCTCATGAAAATTTAGAAACTATGCTACTTTCCTCAGAGGCTAATAAAACCATTTCTTCCTTAATGTAACATCAATCAATAGTTACACAACATATTTGATCCAGTTTGAAAACAGGATTCCATTTATAAAGATAATTTTCAGTAAATTTGTTTTCCAGTTAACTTTCTGAATAGTTGTAAGCTTTGTGAATGGCACAATCTTCTGCCTTTCTCCAAAAAAGTAAATGAAAAGAAAAAGCACTTCACCAACTTTATAAAATCCATCATTCTGAACAAATGAGTTTAAAAATGGCTGTTCCTGCAGTGTTTTTTGTTGTTTGTGTTGCAGGTTTTCTTAAATGTATGGTTTTGTACATTTGCAATACCTTCAATATCTTTCTCACTGTACAGAAACACTTTACTATACTGTACTGTATCCTCATGCCCTGAAATTCCACTTGGTGAGCAAGATTTAGTCATGAGGCACTGCTTTTGGCATTTTATTTCCTTGACACTTCAATTTTATAGGTAAATTTGTACAAGTATATTATTGCTGTGTTAAGGGGAAGGTATATAATAACCAGGGATATTATTTCAAATTTTCATCTGAAACAATGTAGAAAATCAACCTTAAAAAAGAAAAAAAGGGTAAAAGGAATATGGGGGTTTGGGAGAGGAAGAAAAAAAATCCAGACAACCTTTGCACAATTCTTAAAAAGTATTTGCTACTAGAACTATCTTCCAAATAGAGGAATTAAATAACTTCCTTCGACATGCTTTGGGCTCTGATGTCCTGATGTCTGGATTATATTACCTATAACAATACAAAAGACCTTGAAGTGGTTTTGGTCTTTTTGTCACATACATCGATTTTGCAATCAGTGAAATGGTATATGAAGTGAGGAAATAAACTGAGCATAACAGAATTTTAATTTAGTGGTAGAAGTTTGCACCAGGAGTTCACAGCGGTGAGATCTCATGCACATATAGATAAACATATCTGTGTGTATTCACATGTGTGAACACATCTATGTACATATACAAAAACAGGAAAAATCTTTGGCTCTGTGAGAAAGGTGAACTTTGTGTGATCCAAGGCAGAAATCCAGATGACAAAAGAGGACTAAAACCAACCATGTCTCTGCAACAAAGGCCAGTGGAATGCTCTCCTGAAACACAAAGACACTGCAAGAAGTTTACCAGTTTGAGTTTACCAGTGTGACACTTCATAGCAATTCATTGAGTAAGGGAAATCAGGATTGTACATATGCTATTAAAACTCAGGAATAGATTTGGAGACGGTATCTCTCCTTGTTTGGGATCATGAAACTGTGTACCATATCAACAGTATATTTTTCTGAGAAAAAGCTATTAAGATTTTTTTGTTCATCCAAAATCAGTAATGCTCTATGATTATTTGTCAAGTTTTAGGTGGCAACCTGGTAATCACCAGCACATGCCTTTTATCTCTCAAAGGATATATAATAAAACAAATCTCAAAAAACATTTTCAAACCACAGGATAAGTGAAGGTCCAAATTTCCCTTCAGACAGAAAGGCAAATCAGCAGCACTGGTAAGAAACCTGACAAGACTGCTAAAAATATTCAATTAAAAGTGCCTTTAAAAAAAAATTCAGTGAAGGTAGTTAACAAAAATGAAATATCAATTTGCAAGAGATTTCCCCTTTACATTCTTATTAGCTTTCTTTGCTAAACACTTCCATGCTCACTGAGTAACAAAATTGTCTTTATTCATGAAAAGAAAATTCATATGTCGCTGCTTTGAAATAAAGTATTAAAACTATTAAAAAAGATGGCCAAAATCCTCAGAAATTTCTATCTTTTACTTTTAACACATCTGCATGAGACTAATGTACAAATTCTTTGATACAGAGCTACTGTCAGAAGTATCTGTATACAAAAAGCCTCCCTAAAAGATTAGCAATTTAAATCTGATTGGCAAGCTTCAGGAAACCTTGCTGAAGAATTACATATGAAATTATGTTCAACTTCTCATTCTGCCCTTCTTCCAGAAGTTACCAGCTCTCCAGGAGTCAACAATTCATGCATTTGCACCTCAGCAATTTCAGTGCAGACTCTCCCATCTTCACATACAGTTAAAGCTGATAAAGGTGGCTATGAAGCCAGGCTGTATTAAGGGGCTGCTCGGGCAGGTCACAATTTTCTTCCTGGCAATGCTGCTCTGGGGCACATAACACCTGGCCAAGATGAGTAATTTTTCCGCTGTCTGCAGCAAGGTATTCCAGAGCAGATTCTTGCTGAAATCAGTGCTCTTAGTCCTGCTCTGAATACAGCACACATAGGAGTGGGAGAAAGAGCCACCCTGGCACAAGGGGAATCCTGAATATCATGTCTGAAACTGTCTCCTGTGGGCTACGATTATAGACAAGGGTTGTTCATAAATATCTCAGTGGTATGAACACAGCAGTAAATACAATTTATGCGTGGGTGGACAACACCGATTATGGACTGAATAAACATACCATGTGCACAGTATCACAAAGCACAGCACAGCTATTTTGACTTTCACCTCAAAGTCTTTTAATGCTGACTATTACTTAAACATTCACTAGTTGAATTTTACTTTACACATCTGTGTTCCTTCTATCTCCTTTCAGAAGAGGAATGGAGCGAAGAGTGTTGCATCTTTGGATTTTTCAGACATTTTCCAGAAGCCAACTGACCAAAGATTTACTTAGAGCGTGCTCTCCATCAGATGCTGTCTCTATCATTTCACAATATTTCAGCACTGCTTGCAAGAGATCTCCAACTTTCCAGTCTCTTTCTCTCAGTCTTCTGGAAAGCTAAAAGGGAGACAGGGGAACACAAAACAGAGTATTTTGACTAGGACATCCTGCTTAAGTTACAGAAGTTATTCTTAAAACATTAAGTCATAAGAGATCAGTTGTAATGAGTTAATCATTATTCCCACATCTATAAAAACAAAAACTTCCGCAAGATTCAAGCACTTTTCTTTAGGTCAATCTTCACAAAACTCTTTTGGAGGGAGCACCATTTTCAAATTATGTGGTGCCACAGGTATGAGGGCTGTGGTTCATCAAGACTGCAGAAAACAGGAAATTCTGAACACAAGATTAAGACATTTGCCACCCCTCCCATGCCAATAATGCATGTATAAAAAGACAAAACTCTGTCTTAATAAAAGGATGTGGATTTTCCTTTCACAACATATAGTGTGGTTGGGGTGGCACAGACACTACCCTCAATGAAAACAGTGTCTTCAGAGTTGGGAAATTATAACATCTTGGGGAAGAGGAAAAGGTGATGATTAAGTTAAACTACCACTCAGGAACAGAGAACAGTGTCACTGAAAACATTTCTTTTCCCCCAGGATCCAAAGAAAAAAATCTTCCATTGCTGATGTGTCAAGTTCAGCTATATGTGCAAGAAAGCTGATCCTAAGGAAAGAATGAATTTGGCAGCTTGCCCAGGAGTAAAAAAACCTAACAATTTTAAGTTTAAATAAATAAACAAATAAACACCCACACAAACAAACTATTCTCTGTAGCTTTCTGGACACCTGTCAATGCTGCATTTTGTAAACATAGTTTAGACACCCTACTTATTCGTTGGACCTGTACATTTTTATCTCCTTTTACAGTCCCTACCAAGACATGCCATATATTAAGTTTTAAAAAAGTCATACACACTGTTCAGGGAAATATTTTTCACAGCTACAAAATTAAAAATTAATACAGTTTCTACTATGAGACCTGTCAGATTGCAATATAAAGTTCTATGAAAAATAAAAAGGAAGACAATCTTTCGCCACTTTACCTAGCTGATGTTCCAACTGCAACAAGGCAGGTGATAGTACTGACAGAAAGGACACAGGCATAAAAACATGTATCAAACAATTAAGTTCTTCAGAAAACCATTAACTTGAACAAGCAAAAAAATCCTCTCTAATCCTGATCATAATTTATTCTGAACACTGGAAACTTTTCTCAGTGAAAAAAAAAGACATTTTCTATATAAGAAGACACTGAAATCTGTAGCTGTTTCTGTGAATTTTAAAGCAGAGCACAGGAAGTTGGAGTTTTACAGTCTACAACATGCAATTTTGTAAATTGTGTTTGTTGGCTTATGAAAGAATGGTCATTTTTCTTTCCTCTGCCAGAGGAAAGTGTGGCTAATGTCCAAATACCTACTCCAGCAAATACAATATAAAACTTCTGTCCAAAGAAGTTTTCCATCATGATAAAACTACAGAGCTGGCATCTAAAGTTTAATTTTAGTTTTAATCTCACTATTTCTTTAGATGACTTATCTGTTTCTTACTGCCAGACAAGCGAAATATTAGAGTTTTCTCAAAATAGGAATCTTAAAACAGCTAGGTAAGGTCTGATTAAAAATTGAATACACATGATTTTTTTTATCCAGGCATATCCACATTGTCAGGCATCTCACAGAAGCCAAGAACTATCTATTGTAATTTACCGGTTTCTTGTTCTCGTCCTAACAAATGTATTTTGTTCCATACATAGGTATTTAACTCCTTTCTGCCTTGCTGAGCACGACAAGCACCCTTGTAAGGGTTCATACGCAGCTGCAGCCATGCCCTGACACATGCCAGGAGCACCTCTGCCTTTCATGCAGCCACATCGCATCGGTGGCTCGTTTCCCTGCTGCGACCAGCTAACACAAGCCTTTCCTCCCTTCCAGAACTCACCAACTGCTCACAGAGGAAAGAGCTGTTCCCGACGTGCTCCAGCCCCGGGCCGGTTCCCCAGGAAGCCGAGGCGGCTCCCGAGAGATGCCGCAAGCGCCAAGCGGCTGCGGGGCCACCAGGACACCGGCCGGGGCTTCCAGCTGGGCTGCGGCGCCCTCTGGAGGGGCTCGCTCAGCTTTACAGGAGCCGGGAATGACCGTCGCCAGTTTAATTCGGCCTGCCTCCGACACCATTCCAATTGGGAAGTGGGATGGAATGAAAAACAGCTAATCATTCTCTGCCTCCGGGGAGGGGAACAAAATTTCAATTTATTTTAATATAACTGCATCTGGAGAACTAAAAATAATCTATAAAACTAACTGAAACAATTAACTACTGTAGAATTTTCAGGACTGCATGACTACTGCCTGCCGCAAGCTCTTACATCCAGGTGTCAACTCAGTATCAATTTATGACTGAAGTGTCAAGTACCAAAATATTATAATTTTTTAGGAGGGCACACACATAACAGACACTGATATTTTCCAGAGTGCTCTTCTTCGTATCTCCTCTTATTAGGTAGCTGGAGTCATGCTCAGATACACAGCCAGCTAATAATATCTTTCCTGTGTGTCCTGGAGCATTGGCTCAAATCTCAGCACCACAACTTTGTAGTCCCAACTCAGAGCTGGCGGAAGAATGAGAGAACCAAGGAAAAATTTAAAAAAGAGGCGCCTGCCATCTTTTTTCTGTCTCTCATATTATATTGTTTGATACACGTTTCAGATACACAGAAAATAAATTATTATTAACACTTCTGGGTCCTACCACTATCCTACCTGAGTATTTGCAACAAGCATGAAACAGATGAACACATCTTCAAAAGAAGACAAAAAACTTCCTGAGGTTAGAATGAGTGTTATCCTTAACCCCGACTTCTTCACATCCAAAAACCTTCAGAGAATGCTCAGCCAAGCATGTGAGAACAGAAAAAGTGATGTATTTTCTTCTTTGTGTTAAGACACTTATAAACCATAACAAAGAAGAAACATATGAATATAAGGACTAAAACCAACAAATTCAAATAGCGCAGAAATGGAGAAAAGTATTCTCCAACTGTGTTCCAGTTTACAGAAGCAAGAAGTCCACTCTATCAGAACTAATGTACAGCAAAACATATTCTTGAAATAATTCTAAATCAAACATACCAAGCTCCAAAAAAGGAGCATAGGGCATGTATTTCTATATGCCTAAAACACATTTCCAAACTTTCTGGGTTATTTCAAATAAGAATGCAGAACTTCCTATTCTCAAAATCAAATACATGTTCCATACAGCTACATAGGCAGAAAAACACCCCAAAATTATCATTCTCTTTGTGTGCTAGGAAGGGAGGAGCCTCTCTCAGGAAAATGCAGACCAGGTACAATCTGGACTGGCCTCTAGGAACCTTTCACATTTTTGCCACAAGTCTCCAGTAACTGAGCACCATCAGTGCACACATCCTTCCAACTCTGGGATTCTGTTTTGTCATACTGACCTTTACCTCCCAGTAACTCCACTTTTCTCCTGAAATGATAATGTAAATTCTGGAAAGCCCCAAGCTGAAGAGTCAATATTACATTTCAGAACTGAGAGCAAGCTTTTTCTTCCATAATATACTGGTAAGTACATTAAGTCTTTTTTGCCAAGATCGCAATTGTTAAATTCCTATTAATGGCATCACGTTAACCCTTTTTCACATTATTAGGTCACAAAATATAAATATTTTGTAATTATCATTCCTGTGAACCTCATCATTAGAGAAAATGTCTATATATCTATTAAGTTAGCCTTTCAATAGCAAGGTAGTGTTAAAGTAATTTCTTGATTAAAAAATATAGGTTTAATGTAAGAAGTTCCAGATTATCATGTATAGTTTGGTGTGCAGCCATGAAAGAATAGGTTTTATGATTTTATTAAAATATTAAGTTCTCTTATGTGTTTCTGATGGAAATACTCAGGACAGTATGCATACCAAAATACTGCATCTTTCTGAAGAGACACAAATTCTAAAGCCCAGCTCCTTTAAGGTTTGATCAATAAAATGAAAGTAAAGGCACCTAAAAAACAATCTTATTGAGAGCTCTTTTCAATAGCTTTGGTTTTAGTTGCTTACTGAATAAAGACATAATATTTACCTCAAAACTAAACTTCTTTCTAACAAGAAAATGTATTTTTGCTATCAAAAAACATAATAAAATAAACAAACAAAAACCCTAGGCAGAACATGTTAAGTTAGAAAAAAATTTGCAAGACCAAGTTCTTGGAACGATTCACTATTTATAGACAACTAAATACTAAGTAAAAAATGCTTGAAGAAACATAACTTTGACCAAACACAAATGATGTAATGGCATCTTTTTCGGAGTAAAACACTTTTAAGTGAAGAAGTGAAACAATCAGCTTTGATGAATACTGGCTTATGTATGGTATATTTACAGGCTAAACATGCTGTTCCACTTTGACCTCTCAGGATTTAAATAATGATTTTTCTCAGCAGTGAGCAGCAAATGAAGTAATAGCAGCTGGTATAGCACAGCAAATGGAAGTCAAGGAAATCCTTCCCCTTTCCCACCACCCATCAAACCCGAGTACTTACAAAGACGAAGTCCCTTGCAGCAGTGTCACGAAAGTGAAGGTCAGACACCTCTGTTTCAGAAGCTGCCAGCCACTGGAGTGCTGCTCTGAGCTGCGGGTCCACTAGATTTGGTTCCAGATCAATATTCATTATTGATAAAGTCTTTCGCATTTGCTCCAAACCTAATATCAAATATAAAATAATCAAATCTATAGCTTCAAATTGTTTCCAAAAAAATCTCTGTAGTTCTCTGTTTATCGACTGTATTATCTTAAAAACCTCAATGTAGTATACACAGATAATATGTAAGGAAATATGAAAGGAAAAAATTAGACTGGTCTGAAGTGTTTAAGGAGTTTCCCATTAGGAAGTACTATTTATCCCATTTACAACTGTATACAAACATAGCTAAGTACCAAAAGATACCTGAACTATAATGTATATTCCAAATGACAAGAAATTTAGCACAGACTTTCATAAGTGAACAGCAATGGCTCTCACATGGTCCATCAATTCCCTCCATTTTCAGCTGCTATGTTTTGCTATGCCTTCATCTAACTGATTTTTAAAAGTGTGCATTTCTGAATTCTTTCCTGCACTGATCAAACTGCCTCTTGAACTTTTCCAAAGTATACTGCTGGTTTTACTGAGGCATATCCAGTTTTTCAACATTTCTTTTACAGCATAAGTTCCAAAAATTTGTACAGCATTGGAAGAGTAGTGGTGTTTAACACTTAGGAAATACACTATTGTCAACTTCTGTTCCTAAGCTGAGTTTCTGTATCCAGCTACCACAGAGATCCTTTGTCACACTCCCAGAAACAACTAGGTAGGTACGTAGTGCTCTCCAAATTGGAGTTACTACTTCCTGACTACTGAACTTGACTCCAGAAACATGGAATATATTAGTAAGAAAAACACATATTCGTGTCGAGTTTACCTCAATCTCAATACTCTTCCAACTAAGGTCATGAAAACTGAGGTACACATTCCCAACTGGCAAAGTTAAGCAAGTTGAAACATATTCCTCCAGATGTAAAAGCAAGAGAAAATTGACTAGCAAAGCTGTCAAACAAAACAGTGCTTTCAGTGGATAACTGAGTATTTGTCTAGGAGCCCCAAAATTTAACTTCTTTATAGGAAAAAGAACAATTAAAAAAAATTATGACAGTGGGTGGAAAGCATTGCAGTAACATTGCTGGGAAATTTTGGTACATTTTTTAGTCTTTTGAAATAGATGTACATTTGATAATAAGGCTTTGATTCAAATTCTTTGGTGAACAAGGCACAGCCAGCTTAGAAAAAGCCAGACATTTCCAGGTATGACATGAACAGAACTTCCAAATGTACAAGGCCAGGTACAAAGGTTTTCTACCTAGAACACTGTTTAAACAGTCCTACAATTACACAGCAGAAAGAGTCTTTTCAAAACAATAGTGAAAAGGTGAGGAATTTACACTGGAAAAATTTCACTAGAAAATCCTTAATATAGTACAAAGCAGTCTGTAGCACTACAGACTGTAGGTGATGCTTAAACCATATAAAGAAAAAATCCAATCACTATCCTAATTGAGCAATTTGAGTATTTGAGATGCCAGAGCTTTTTAAAGTTGAGACCAAAAGAAACCAAAGGCATACTGATAAAGCAGATGAAACCTACAGAGCAGAAAATATTTTAACTACAATTACTCTAAGGAAAAAATATTAATTAATATAGCTTTATTTTCTTATATCCTTACAGTCACATCTGATTTAATACAATTAAGAGATGCTGGTTGCTTATATACATTTTCCAGGAGCTTTAAAAGAGAGAAAAAACCTCAAACCAACCAAAAACCCCTAAACCTACACATCTTTCTAACTATTTGAAGATGTGCAACAAGGCTGAATATCCTCTGTAAGAAAGTAGCAGAAATTTCTGGAAATGCTTACTTTATCTTCAGAACATACCCAACACAAAAAAGAGCTCTGTTACAACTTGTTCTAACATCAGCTCATCTTAAAACCATCTTCACACACTGTGTATTCAGGCTGTTTTCATTTCAGTTAACAACCTATAACAGCATATCAATCAGGCTGGAACCAGAGCACAGAGATCGTCTAACAAACCACAGAGTTGTAACAAGATTCTGGATAGACCCTATGTTATACTTCACTACAGAGAAAAGAGAAAATAGCAAATGCATCGAATCCAAGATTTTTATTGTTTTTCATGACTCTCTCCCAGGATTAATGTGTCCTGGTTGAGTAACTTCTCCAGCATGTTGAACTCATTGCCATGGCTCCTTAACAAATACGTTAAAAAAAGTTAAGCTCTGCATATAAATTCACACTTTCAACAAGCTGATCAAAATTCCCTACCTTATGTTATCAAATTCATGTAAGCATCAGTAACTAGCACTTCCCAAAGGCTGCAAATTTCAGTGCATTAAGAGGATTATGTAGGGCATCAATCTAACATTCTGACACTTGACTGACATTCATTATGATGAATAGTGATAATGAATTTGTCATCTTGCTTTGCAGACTACAAAGAATTAACAAAAAAATTAATGTACAGTGCACAGAACAAGAACAGTAGTATATGCAGGAACTGACATTACCTTCTACAGCATCCTTGGAATCTTCATCTTTATCTTCTGTTCCATCACTGTATTTTAATTAAGAAAACAAAAATATGAATACAATCCAATATATGTACTAAATGTAGTAAATTCTAAGACTGTAATGAAGGTTAAACAACAAGAAGATCATAAAAGAATTAAGGAGCGATCATGAAAAGCAGCTTGGCTTCTCACATCATTTCATGTTGTAAACAGACTTATCATCAACTTCACAAGATTTTCTCTTAGGAAAAGGGAGAAGAGAGAAATAAGAGAAAGGTGTTAAAGGTGCTACTTATTGATTTTAATAGTTTTGCTTCATATGTGAAAAGGTTGAGCCACCTTACGTCACAGATATGAATAGCTATAGGTAAGTCTAAGTGGTCTATAAAAACCAATTACTATGCAATTCTGAAAATTTACACAAGCTAAAGGGAAAAAAAAAACCAGAAATCCTGTAGGAAGCAAGCTCTAGTCTGCATGAAAAAAAGTAAATCTAAGAACTTATAAAACTGCAGGCAAGAACATGCAAAAAAGGGATCATTTTGCAAGCAAAACATATTAATCAGTTTTAGCACAGAAAAATTTAATCATTCAGGGTGGATTAACTAATGAAAAAATCATATTGTGATTAAGTGAGACAAGTGTGAATAATGTGTCAGCATAAAAAATGTACTGTATTTTTATTTTCAAAAATGATGATTTCATGCATTAATTATGAGGAACCCATCTGGTTTATATTTCTCAACTCAACCAACCTGTCTGATGTTGGAAAGGATAAATTCTCCTCATACACATCCCCTTCTAAACCAAGACTGCTCCAGCTACTGCTGTTACCATTACTGCCAGGAGAAGAAGAGAAGACAGCTGAACTAGAAAAGAACAATAGCTCAAACTAGAACCTTCATTTTCCTTACAACTCTTTTGTCAAGACATTTAATGCAAGAGCACTGAAACTTTCTAGACAGGTTTGCTGGAACAAACATGACTCTCAGTGCTATCCAGAGCAGCAATGTGCACAATTAATGCAAAACTAGCAGGTTTCAGTGCACTGGTGAAAGTATTAATTTGTACTCATTAATTTTTCAGATCAGTGCTAGCAGGTATTCTGTCCTCAGGTCTAAGCACATCACTTGTTATTTATAAAAGCTCAACAATTTCAAAAGGATTACTCATAGGAAAATTGATTACATCTGTAGTATTTGCTTAAGAAGCAGCTAATAAAATTACGCATTGTGAAGACAACTTCACATACAAAATCCTTCCATCTCACTCCAAAAACCCAGTAACGATCTCCAACAGCCTGATGAGATGGAATTCCAAGAGTAAATAATTTTTTTAAAATTTTTAATATTGTTCTACAAGTTGATCTTTTTAAAATAAGGTTTATAAATCTATGAAAACAATACTGAAAGATTACTTCACTCACAGTTCACAAAAATACTGCATTTATTCTATGACTACATTCAAGCCAATGCAAAGAACCGAAAAAACTGAACATGTTCTTACACTCATTAATTTCAGTCATTATAAATAGCACAGTTTGTTAACCCTGTCAATATGTACAAGATTGAGCAAGTCATGTGATTAAATCTTCATTCCCCAGCTTCATACCTCCCCCAGAGCATGTCTGGAAGCCTTCCAAGAACAGGACTTCCAAATACCCAGCAATTATTAAATAAGCAGACTGTAAGCAGACTGAAAGCAGACTAGAGATGGCATGAGAAGCCACAGAGTAACTGCAGAGAACAGCTGCTGCAAGAAGATGCTTTCTCCACCTAAGTTTTATGTGACTGTTGAAGCTCATTTCCACTCACAGCATATAGCAAAATGATGGAAGAAAACATTTCAAGAGACAGACACTGACCGCTTTGAAGTGTTTGTCAGTTACATTATCACCTATCAGTATCCCTTGCTCTCCAGCATGCCTGCTTGGATACCAATTTCAAAGCAGTCAACAGCAGGTTAGCAAGTCCACAATATAAACACATTCAAATAACATGAAAAAAAGTTTAGGAAGTTGCAAGTGCCTTATTCAGTACATTGTTGCTTATTTAGACTACACGTCCAGAGAAAATTCAAAGAGTTCTCTTGTTATGCAAACAAGAAAAAAGAAAATTAAAGAGCAGGAACTTCTGAAGAAACCAACTCGCAGAGAATGCAAACCTGGTCTAAAAAATATTTCTCGAGCTACTGTGTGAGACTATCACACTCTACATAAAGTATTAAATTTGGCTTAAAATCATTAAATTACAGGTATAAAAAATTTTAATATAGCCTATTGGTATGAATACTTTGTACTCACAGCACCTCTTTCACTGAAAGTTACAGATGCAGAACATAAATAGAGGTAAAAGCTGTCCTGGTTCTCAGACTAAAGGATAAAGAATTCGTAATCTAACAGAGTAACCTCTACACACTACTGTTCTGATTAGATAAGAGACTTAATGCACTTTACAGAAGTCAATCTTGGTCTGAAATAATCATATATATTGAACCACATGATTAACAGTGAGGTATGAGAAAGGGATGAGACCTTTTTCTAATTAACAGACAAATTAGCAGTCTTTAACATAAAATCCTGTAACCACAAAACAAGCAATAAACAGACAAAGGCATTATAATGCCTCTATAATGGTTCATGCAGCTCTTCAACAAGAGTCAGCAGAATAACAAAAGCAAGAGGCTTTTGCTCTGAGTTATAACCCAGCCTGGATGCTGGATGAAAAGCCTATGTCGACACCTATGCTTATACCTACACATCAACTAGAGAGAAAGCTTAAGAACTTTTTAATTCTAAATTTAAGTCACTACATTTTGGCATGAACAGCAGAAGACACAAGCACTTCCCTGCATAACTAACTAGCAAGTTCTCTAAATAGCTTTCATCTTAATGGGGCTGCTCATAGGAAGCAGTGAATTAATTTCTTGTTTTGCTTTGCTTGTGCATGGCTTTTGCTTTACCTGTTAAACCACCTTTATCTCAATCCATGAGTGCTCTCACACTCTCCCAGTTCTCGCCCCCATCCCACCTTGGCAGGAGTGGCTGGGTGGGGCTTAGTTGTCAGCTGTGGTTAAACCACAACAGGGTATTATTATTACTGAGTCTGGTCTCGTTACAAATCTCCCCTTGGCTATCTTTTTTTACACAGGGCAACAACCCCAGATCCTTCCTTCCTCATGATAAACCTCAACAACACAGATGAACACACGTGCTGTTACCAAGCCACAATTAGTTCTGTAAAACCAGCTCACCAATTTGCACATGCCTGTTTCCTCCATCAACACCTTGCTATCCAAATTATGTCTCCCCTTCTATAAGTAACATGTTAACTCAGGTCATTCCTCCTCTAATGAGCCACAGATTTTCTTCCAAGTTAGATAAATTACCTTCTTTTATTTATATCTGTTTTGGGAATGATAAACAAATAACAAATACAACACAGGCACTACTGGTCCAGAATTTTTTTATAATTTTTCCCATTATCAACTAATTTATATTTTATTGTGTATTTGTGCCAATATAGCGAATATTCTTCCTTATACTCAGATTTTCATCATCATTTTCACTTGTTCAAGAAATGATGTTTTACTAAAATAACTCTAAGTTAATGTATTCTTTTACAAAATTATTAAGGTGTATGAGTGATAAATTA
>VZTT01010399.1:3297-14702 GCA_013400855.1 Buphagus erythrorhynchus | reverse complement strand
GTATTTCATATATATATATATATAAAGTCAGGAAAAAAAATCTACAAGTATTTCCACGAGTATATACTCAATATATGAGTTTAAAGTGGCAATCTTAGAAGTGCTGAAAATGCAGTTGTTTTCAAAATAGTTGCTGTTGATGATAAATTATATTCATTAGTATCAAAGTATAGCCACTCCACACATAAGACCTAAAAGCTGTAACAGTTCACAGATAGGGAACAGCACCAGCAATAACTTCCTACAGATGCACAATAACAGCAGCATTTTATACCAGATGGTTATTGACTGAAAAAAAATTTACTGTAAATACTTATGTACCTGTGAACTTGAAAATCTTTGCCTTCTACGCAAATATTAATATCTGGACAACAGCACTTCTTGTAGAGCCTCAGTAAGTCTTCTCCTAACACAGATGCAGTTTCTACTTTGGAATTACCTGCATATGGGGGGAAAAAGCTGTTTTCACTTTGTCAGGTATACAAGAGACTACTGACAGCACACAGACAAAATATTCGAAAAGAATCTGACAATTAAATTTTTTATTACTGCATATTCAAGCTAAGATTTTCCTTGAAAAGTTTTCCAAACATTACTTTTTACTTCTTATTTTGACTGATCAGAAACTTGACCAATGCTCCCTACTTGGTATCTACAGAAGAAATGCTACAGTTACTCTTCCATAAGATTATGCACCCAGTTCATTTTTTTCTGGAAAGGTCAGGAACCTCTACATTGAAGAGGAGTATTGCCTGAGGAAGTTTGGGGTCATGCAGTGCTGCAGGCCTCCCCCTGAACAGAACTGCTGCTTGAGCCTGTGTCACTGACACAGCTGTAGCAGCCTGCACCTCTGGGGAAGATGCAGTTCAACATTTCCTTGTATTGTTTCATTCAGAGCTGTAGTATGGAAGATTCTGAAAGGTTCCAGAACCCTTACAGAACAACAGTGGAACCAGTGCAATTTGCTAGGAAAGGAAAACAAGAGAGATGCTCTGCTGTAGTTCCACATGGTGAGAAGTGAAGCTCACTGTATTCCAGGGAAAAGACAGGACATGGTGATGACCATGCCTGATGCCTGGCAATTCCAGATTTATTACACCACCCATTGGCTGGGAATTGTGCCTGCCTAACTTCTGCAGCAATTTATTTCTTCAAAGAGTGAGGTAATCAGGTGGGCCAGAGAAATGAATATCCATGACGGCTNACAATCTTTACCTCTACATAACTGAAGTAATGAAAGTAAAACCAGATTCTGTATGCACAGATTCTGAAGAGCTGAAATAAAAATTACTACTCTAGAAATTTTCTGCCTATATGGAAATTTTATTCAGCATTAATAACTGAATAGTTTACTAGTAGATTTTTTGTTTTCTTTACAGAGCACAGATGATTTTTATTATTTTGTATTTCATANTCATTAGTATCAAAGTATAGCCACTCCACACATAAGACCTAAAAGCTGTAACAGTTCACAGATAGGGAACAGCACCAGCAATAACTTCCTACAGATGCACAATAACAGCAGCATTTTATACCAGATGGTTATTGACTGAAAAAAAATTTACTGTAAATACTTATGTACCTGTGAACTTGAAAATCTTTGCCTTCTACGCAAATATTAATATCTGGACAACAGCACTTCTTGTAGAGCCTCAGTAAGTCTTCTCCTAACACAGATGCAGTTTCTACTTTGGAATTACCTGCATATGGGGGGAAAAAGCTGTTTTCACTTTGTCAGGTATACAAGAGACTACTGACAGCACACAGACAAAATATTCGAAAAGAATCTGACAATTAAATTTTTTATTACTGCATATTCAAGCTAAGATTTTCCTTGAAAAGTTTTCCAAACATTACTTTTTACTTCTTATTTTGACTGATCAGAAACTTGACCAATGCTCCCTACTTGGTATCTACAGAAGAAATGCTACAGTTACTCTTCCATAAGATTATGCACCCAGTTCATTTTTTTCTGGAAAGGTCAGGAACCTCTACATTGAAGAGGAGTATTGCCTGAGGAAGTTTGGGGTCATGCAGTGCTGCAGGCCTCCCCCTGAACAGAACTGCTGCTTGAGCCTGTGTCACTGACACAGCTGTAGCAGCCTGCACCTCTGGGGAAGATGCAGTTCAACATTTCCTTGTATTGTTTCATTCAGAGCTGTAGTATGGAAGATTCTGAAAGGTTCCAGAACCCTTACAGAACAACAGTGGAACCAGTGCAATTTGCTAGGAAAGGAAAACAAGAGAGATGCTCTGCTGTAGTTCCACATGGTGAGAAGTGAAGCTCACTGTATTCCAGGGAAAAGACAGGACATGGTGATGACCATGCCTGATGCCTGGCAATTCCAGATTTATTACACCACCCATTGGCTGGGAATTGTGCCTGCCTAACTTCTGCAGCAATTTATTTCTTCAAAGAGTGAGGTAATCAGGTGGGCCAGAGAAATGAATATCCATGACGGCTGTGCTCTAACAATAGCTTTAACTTTGCCTGCATTTTTACAACTGTAGAAGCATTTGAACAATTATTTAAAAGACAAAAAGAGAAAAAAGTGTAATTCCAAACTTACCTGCAGTGGCTTTGTTGCTTTCTGCATCAATTACTGCTTCTGGAATTTCTTCCTCAATACCAGACAAACAAACAACTTCTTCCTGCACAGCTCCACTTGGAGTATTCTTATCAACTGGTGTTCTTTTGCTTTGTTCAAGACAATTTATATTTTTTTGAGCGTTCTGAAGAGTAGCGGTGTTGCTTTCTTGTATTTTCCTCATAAACAGCTCCTCAATTTCTTTAAGATTTATATCAGATGAATACAGAATCCTAGAAGATGACACTAATCTTTACTCCCACAATTTTTCAATTGAAGAAAACAAAGAATTACATTTTTTTAATCTAACAAAATTCACAACCAGAAAACAAAGAGTTGGACTCTCTGGTGCTTAAAAAACCCAAATTAAAAAAAAAAAAAGTGTCTGTGAAAAACTTATTTCTGCAAATGCCTGAAAAGCATAAAGAAGCACCACAAACTATCAAAACCTTCTAACATCAAGGTTACAGAAAAAAAATCATAAAAATTGTATAGAGATATAAATGAATTGGAGAAATACATTTTAATTTCAAAAGAAGCACTTAAGGCACAAAAATTTGCAGTTAAGATTACCCAAGAACTTTCACTTTGCCCATCTAGTAATTCCAGCTTCCCACTTTCCCATCTGTTTCACCAGCTTATTTTTGGCTCAGGATCTGGAAAGGCTAACAAAGCCTGCAGTCTGTGACTGCAAAGATCTCACATTTATAGAAACAGACTGCACTCCAGCACAGACAACATGTTTTAGCCTTGGTTTCATACCATCTAGATAAGTTAAGAAAGTTTAACAGAAGAGCTACAGTTCCTTTGGATGTAGCAGAAATACTCAGATCTGCTTTAGTCAGTCACTCCATGGCAAAGAGGCTTTTTTGTTAATTCTCAGAGAACAGTAATTTGAGTGAGTAACTTGAACATTACTCTGACAGGGCAGAGAAAACATACATATCCTCCTTCTTAAGTCCTGTATTTAAAGGATTGAGATAGGTAGATTTTTTTTGTCTATGTGATACAGGTCCTCACCAGGAGAGAAGAAAAAGCAAGAATGTAGGGAATGAGAATGTTAATATTTTATTAAATTATGAAAGCAAGTGCCAGGAGAGGATGCAACAGTAACAGTATTTCACATGGAAAGAGTAAGATCGGTGGACCCTTTTAACATGTGATTTTAAGGTTGTTGTGTATGTATGTGCTTTCAGAACTCCTAATCTGTCAACTGACCATCTATTGCTTTTCATATTTAAAGTGCTTTCCAACCTAGCATAATAACAGCATGAGGGAAAGACAAGTAATAACATGCCATATTACCAAGAACAGGAGCAAAAGTTGCTTGATGGAGCAGAGAGCCTTTGCCATTCTTTAGAAAATTCAAGACTACAACTTCCACACATTTTTATCCATTCACTGTGCTTCACAGTAGGTAACATCTGTGTTTTACAGCTCTAAGGCAGTAGGAATCAAGAATAGAATTTCAGAGTAGAAATGCAGTTAAGCTAGAGATTTCAAAGTTTCACAGAAATATCCTGAAGTTTTGTCTTCAAGTTTTTTGTCCACGTTAGACCTTCCAAGAACTCAAAGTCACATAGACAATGCCAGTACAAAAAAAATAAATCCAAGAATTTGCACTCTATCCCTCCATCTTCACCAGATGTAAGCTAATACCACAATTACACAAGTACACTGGCCACATACTGAAGATAAAAAACTGCAGGAAGTCCCTTAGGAAGGGTTTGTTGAAAAAAAAATTGCCCCTGAACATGTTAGGCTAAATTTGCACTGGAACTTCTCTTATTCACCTTTCTGTTGCTAAAGAGCTTTTGCATATTTAACATGTAGACAGTACAAATTGACTTTGAGGGAGAAAGAAAATTAGCAGCAGCAGATAGAGTGTTTTGGCATAAATTAATTATTTTAATATTCTTACTTACTTTCTGCAGTAACTGAAAAATGTCCATAGGGAATCTCTTAAGCCAGGCAATGAGAGAACAATCTCCTGGGAATGCTTAGGGTATTTTCAGAGAATCTACACAAGATACCTCAGGAATGCGATTAATTTTGTTATCACTAGGCTTCAGTCAATAAAAATGGCATCCTTACCACAGCTAGGAACTCAGTAAATAAAATAAAGTGGCATTTTAAACCAGAGCTAAGTAACTGGCTTCTGGATCTGAAAAAGTTAACTTTATATTAAGTAAGATTTTTCCTGTAAAAAGTCAAGAAACTTTGACTCTTTCATTTAACATTTAAAATCCAGTCACATTCCTGGATTTATTACTTCCATAAATTCAGCAGGTTATCTTAATATTAGAGTTCTACTTAATACAGACTATAAACTACTACTTTGAAAGAGTCATGGATGCATCCATTATTTGGCTTCACAGACAGCAAAATTATTTTAGCAAATCTTTTAGAAATTTCCTTTTATCTCAGTAAATCCCATTAGATGTTTCCAGAAGGCAAGATTCTGCAGTTTTCTATAACCTGCTATAAAAAGTTTGCTTGGCAGTATTGTATTTTATAGGCTCATTTCTAAAGCAGAGTAAAGTTTTCTAGACTGTCTCCTCCAGACTACTGAATGGTGCCTTTTTGCATAAATAAAAGCCAGGGAAATCTGGCATCCTTGGACCTTGGAGCTCAGATGGTTTAGTGATTATGTAAAACCATCTCTTTAAGTTGCTTTAAGAATCCAGGACCCTTACTGCAGAATTGTATTAGGAACAGTTTTTAAAAACTGTTCCAAACCTCTTGAGCAGGCTTCATTCAATGTGCCATCCTAATTTCATTATCTAAAGAGCAGAAGACAACAATTCTATCAAGTTATAAATCTCTTTTTTAAGTCAGATAGAGGTGTAACATGACAAGGTGATCCCCAGAGCCTTCTCTTCTCCAGGCTGAACAACTCCAATTCCCTCAATCTGTCTTCATGGGAGAGGTGCTCCAGCCCTCTGACCAGCTTTGTTGCCCCTCTCTCAACTCATTCCAACAGGTATTTTGTATGCTGGGGGCTCCAGAGCTGGATGAGCACTCCAAGTGGAGTCTCATGAGAGCAGAGCAGAGGGGCAGAGGCACCTCCATCCACCTGCTGGCCACGCTGCTTCAGATGCAGCCCAGGCTGGGGTTGGCTGGCTGGGCTGTGAGTGCACATTGCTGGCTCATGCTGAGCACCTTGACAACCAACCACAACTCTTTGTGTGACCATCCAGACAATTCCTTTTCCACTGAATGGTCCCTCTGTCAAATCCAAGCCTCTCAAGCTGAGAGACAAGAATGTCACAACCAGATTAACACCAAAGTATCTTCTGCACATGTGTGAAATACCATATTATATGGTTTTACTTAAACAGTTACCACAATTAAATGCCAAAATGAAACCCAAATCTATTTACTTTTATTAATAAAAATAAAACCAATATAGGAAGCCTCTGAACCACTGCATGCCCAGAATTTTAATGCACCCATTAGTTGAGTCTAGCAAACCCAACTGCAGCAAATACTCTCATGTACTGCATTTAATCTTGGTAGATTTGCAAAAATATTTCAGCAATGCACCTAAAGCAGCACATCTTCATTGTCTAAGTTAGGCATTTCATATGCACAACTTCAACCTCCCCTAACCACTTAAGATTCTTCCATTTCCCTTTAGACTTGCTAAAAAAATGTCAGCTTGATTTTTGCAGTCAAGATGATTGTTTTAACTGAATGGATTTCTTGAGATAACTGTTTCAGTGAATTTCTTCTCATGAGTTGCAACATCACCTCCTTTACTGCCTCACACAGGTGCTGATTAAATTTTCTAATTTCTTGTGAAAAGTATGCATTTCAGAACAATCTGACCCTTAAACAGTCATGGGTCCAGTGAAAGGTTTCTAACCGTTACTCACAGATCAAATTTTTTTCTTCCTTTGGGCATAAATCCATTGCATTAAGATATTATGTTTCCAAATACACCCCTACTGAATATATTCTAAGTTGACAGTTCAGCTTCTCAATGGCCTCTGAGAAACTGAGATTAGATATAAACATGGATCAAAACCAATCCAGTCAGAAAAAAGACAAACTTATTGTTTCTATGTATGTGGAAAGGAGATAAGATTGCCATTGTCTGGCATGTGTTTAAAGCCATTTTCATCAAAATAAACAAGGCATCGTGGTGAAGTATTTATTTCCCCAACAGGATAGAGCATAAAATATAAGATACAAGCTTCATGTTGTACCATATTTATTTTCCCCCTTAACAAAGTCTAATTCTTCTCAGTGACTAATTTAGCTCAGATTTATAACCATAAAAAACTAACTTGATGCCATAGTGACAAAGTGAGACCAGAGAGTATGGTTGTAAAAACAAATGTAGGAAAAAGTTAAAATACCTTAAGTATTCAAGACGAGCAGATTCCTTAATCTCTTAACTTAGTTCACAATAATTTGTTTTCAACTTTCTTACTTCTCACTGTTACACTAGAAATAACTTTTAACAGAGCACTTTAATTTCCACAATTCAGGATTTATTGTTTCATAAAGTTTAAGACAGTTGCATCACATCTCCCATACTGCCACATTTGTAGGGCAAGGTTTGTTAATTTTAGTTGTTTTGGGAGGGATTTTTTTTTTTAGCTGTACTACTAATTCCCTTTTGTCTTAATGCAGGGAAAAGAATAGTTGTTGTGCCAAAAAAATCCACCTGCAAGTGCCACAAAAAGCCGTTTTTGCAGCTGATTTGTTTTCAAATTCCATGAATCAGTCATTTAGACAAGATATTCCTTCCATGGTAGGCTGCACCACATCAATAGACGTGAGTGATAAAAGGATAAAAAAGAATAAAAGGGAAGGACCATATCAGAATAGTCTGTATAAACCCCAAAATTCCAAAAACATGTGAGGCAGGTTATTCTTCTGAAATAAAGTGGTCTGTAACCATAACACCCTAGGGGGAATACACAAGCATAGATATTAATGGTAGGATTGCTGAGGCATAAACATAAATGAATTCAGTATACATATGCATAACTCAGGTTTGTTTCCTCCAAAACAGCTGTTATCCAGTGGGGACTATGACAATCTAGCAATCAGGAAGAAGAAACTCATAGACAATTTATTTAAATAAGTATTTCCCTTTTTCACTACTTTGCAATCCAATTTTTTGTTATCCAATTCCTAGTTAGAGTTCCACTGTATTTAAAGAAAAAATATCCACAGGCATTCTATTTGGTGTAACTCGTTTATGAAAACCTCACATGAAAGAATATCATGCTGGAAATAGTGCTAAGCCATCACCTTCTGTAGTTCAGTATGCTGCTGTGTAATTCTAACAGGTACCCCACCTTATGGCTTGGGTTTTTTTTTCCCTGCACACAGAAAAGAATCTGATAGACATGAACAACACTGAGTTTGCAAGAGGTGTGGATAGGTGGCAGATGAAACAGGAACAATGCTATAGGGTATCTGTTGTATTCCTAGCAGTTACTATAGCTCAAGATTTTTTATACAAAGAAAAGATGTGCATACATAAACTCTACAGAAGGAAGTTACTGCCATCATGCTGTCTAGTGTTTACCTTCTAAAAGGTTTCTGCCTACACTTGAGCAAGATGTAGCATCCTTGTCCTGCCTGATACAGAATTCTACAAGCCTAACATGGCTGAAGGCTTGGCTGGTCTACTTTGAAGCCACTGCTGGTACTGCAAACTAACCCCTGTGGCAGTAAATGTCACAATGACAATCGTATTCCTTTGTATTTGATTGCATTTATTGCTTTTTAACTGGCTCTTACTGTCATTAGGTCCTTCTCTGTCCTTCCTTGTATCAGACCCCTCTAATAGAAATATTAAGAGACAATTTCTAGATTTTTGTTGCTAAAGCAGTATTTTAGCAACTGCAAGAGAAAATAAAAAGACAGTAATGATCTAATGATTTGTGACAGGCAGCCATCCTTCAGGGATGCTAAGTTTCTCTTCTTGAGGCACACTGCAGAACCCTGCCTAGGCAGTCATCAGTGTACTTACAATGTTGACATATTTCTACTTGTGTCCTGAAGAATGACAGAAGGCTAATGGAGGGCAGAGTCAATATTACATTTACTCCATCAGGCAAAAACGTAGGGTGTGTAGTGGCTACTGCATGGATGCTACATGTCTGGGGACCAGAGGTTTCTTCTTGGTGTCCTCAAATAGTGTAAGTTTACAGAGGCAAACAAAGCACTGCTTAGTTGCACATCTACTTCGTGCTGAGGCTATGCAGAAAGATCAGCATGAAGTTTACTATGTCCTATCTCCTGCTCAAAAGAGGAGGCAAGAGGAGCTGCACAGCCTCTAGCACACAAGTGACACGTGAAACATACATTCTCTCCTGATGAGACAGAGAGACAGAGAGACAGAGGCCCAAAGGAAATGTGCCTCACTGAGATGCAGGCCAGATACAGCTCGTGAGAAAATAAAAGTTCTCAAATCCCCAGATAATTTTTACTCGGGAAAATAAAAGCAAAGCTGAATACAAACAGGAAAAGGAATGAGATGCTTTTATAGCTTTGATGAACTCTGCAATACTATTACTAGTATTCTACTTCTCCATATATACAAGAAACCAGAACTTTTGTAGAAGACAGTAACTTTCTCTCAGGAGCTCAGCTGCAGCTACAGATCTCTGTTACAACTCATCATGGCAGTTTACATGTTCCAAGAACTAGGCTGGCTTCCAGTAAAACTAAAGCTCTAATTTAAGGCACTGTTTTGCACCTATGAAGATCTAATTAATTTGCATCTTAACAATAAGAAACCACTGAGATTCAGCAGCCACTGATACTACTTGATCATCTGAACAATGGATTAGGCTCTTTTCAACCACTCCTTTCTTTGGTCCAGATGAGTTCATTGTTGTCAAACTTCAGTGCACTTTGTAAGCACGAATCTCCACAGAATGTGCTAGGTTAGAGGACTCAGAAGGTGAAGTATCAAACAGCACCAAAGACTAAGTTAAGAAAAAGCAATTATCTTGCAAAGCACACTTCATACACAGCTTAGAATATATGGGGAGGTTAATTTCAAAATTCTAAACTCACTGTGAAAAGATACAAGGTTTATGGTTAGTTAAGCTGAGTTTAAAGTCTTTTCCAATACCATGCTTTTTAGAGAACATGCAGGACTCCAGACATCATTCGTTGCCTTATAGCAAACCCAGACAAAACTGAAAGCAAGTGACATATTAAGTGCTTACCATTAGGAATATAAACCCCTGCTGTAACAGTATATAAATAATTATTCAGAATAATTATTTAAAAATTAATTTGATTTTTTAAAAAATTGCATTATCATGCTTCTCCATAAAATTCTTCTGTAACATCACTGACATGAATATGAAAGAATTAATGATACCACAGTAATAATGGCATCAAGAAAGATACAAGTCAAAAGCCATGCTATTTTGTTTCTTACTTGTTTTGCTAATGCTCCTACCAGGCTGTGGCAGTAACCCAACAAATGCCTGGTAATCAACCTGCTCTACTACAAGGACTCTATGTTTCATATCCTATTCTGGGTTCAGAAAGTTTTCTTTCATGATTAGGTTGTTTTTCAAGCACTAAGTTTTAAAACTGCAACACTATCCTGTTGCTGTTGGTAACAATCCCAGGAGCCTGCAAGTACCTACATTTTCTAGGCACATTCTGAATTCATGTGAAATCCCAGTGATTTCTTTCTACCACAATGCTCCTGGTGCATTCCTGTTAAGTGCCGATCAGCTCTAACACCAACTCTTTTTTAGGGAAAGTAGGTGGCACCACTACAGCTTTGTTAGAGAAAAGCACTTCTCTGAAATAAGGATTAGAGGAATTTATGAGAAGGAGGATTGCAAAGTCTGGTAGCAGCACCAGCCAACACCCCTCATGTAACTCACCTAAGGTTTGGAGCAAGACACGAGAGCTGTTGCAAATGTGGCAATGGGAAAACAGCTGGCAGTGCAAAAACATGCTGGCCCTTGCACTAGTCCCTGGGGAGTAGCCAGCCCACACAGCTCCCTCCGGGATCCCAGTTCACATCAAAGCTATGCTGTGTTTGGCCTAGCCCGTGGTTCACTAGGACTTGAGAGGAGTTTTGAAATTAGTGCATTTTCATCCAACTTGCTGAAGTTCTCCTAGATTCCTATATCCGTAACTTTTTAAAATATGAGCTGAGAGGGGGTTTTATTTGCTGTTTTCATCGGGGAATCTTGCTAGAAAGGGTTTTAGTAGGCACAGATAATCTCAAGGGATTTTTGCTGATTTTTCCTCTTTCTAGTACAAGTTCTTTACATCCCATAAAAAAGCACATTAAGGTGGAGAGTACAGTCATGTGCTAACAGCAGAAGGACAAAGACAGGAAAAGAAAGTTACAGAAGTGCTCTGCAAACTCTGCAGGAAGGCTGTGGGGGTACTGCCTTGAATGGGAAAAGCTTTAAAACAGGTGCTAGCACTGTGAAAAAAGAAGAGGCAGGACACAAGAGAGGTCGTGCCGGGGCCAGCCCATCAATCCTGCCGCGGCCGCGCACTCACCGCAGCAATTCCCGTAACTCCGCGGGTTCCACGCCGTCCAGCTGCAGCTGCCCCCCCGCCAGAAGCTCGCAGACCAGCGGCGCCCGCGCCAGCAGCACCGCCCGGTGCGCCCGCACCTCCTCACCGCCTGCTCGGAAGGTCACATCGGAGCGGGTCCCCTCCGCCAGCAGCCTGCGGGACGGCACCGTTACCGCGTGTCCCCGCCCCGCCCGGCGCCGCCCCCGCCTCGGCCGCCGCCCCGCGCCCACCTGTCCAGGTCCTGCCGGAGCTGCTCGGCCAGCGCCTCCTTCAGCCGCTGCCGCT
>VZTT01010397.1:10627-22023 GCA_013400855.1 Buphagus erythrorhynchus | reverse complement strand
TTATGTTGGACATTAGGAAGAATTGCTTCACAGAAAAAGTGATTAGACATTAAAATGGGTTTTTCATGGAGATGATGGAGTCACCATCCATGGAGGTGTTTAAGAATTAAANTTGTTACATGCAAGGATGGCATAAGGCACAGGCCTAGTATTTGCTATCCTTCTACCAATCTTATACCTTCCCTTCTCTCTATGGATCCTTCTGAAAGCAATTGTTCATATTTTTGCCATCTGAAATATGGCTTGTTTGTTTACAATTGGCTGGCATTTTCTGTGCCTTCAGTTTTGCTAAATTTTAAATTATTTTTTGCTATTTAATTTCATATTATGTTGGACAAGGCAATTTCAAATATTGCACAATACTCTGAAAATCAAATTTCTAGCACTAATAGCTCTAAGCTGAATTGTTGTTCTATGAAGAAAAGTTTTTTCAAAGAGGGAAGAAGCAAGGAAAGTTTTCACACACAAAGCTTCTGCTACATTTTTCTACTGAAATGTAGGATGGGTAGAATCTTTGCAGTGCCATTGTGAGATCTAGATTCCACTAATCCAGTTGACAATGAGATCATCATGGTTTGGAATTTCCATGCTGAAACTCAGGCATCACTACTAATTTCTTGACACTTTACCTTTCTCTCCTGAGACCAGGTCACTCTGCTGTTATCTCTGATATTCAAGTGGGAAGTTTGATTGTTTAACCCAACCAAATATGATTGCAGTGAGTGAACAGAGTTTTCCTATGGAGATACTGACAAGGTCAGCTGAAGGCAAGGACAATGTAGATTAAATCAGATCCCTTAGTCTCAAAGGGATGCTTCAATCTTAAAACTTCCTTGTTCACCTACTTCTTTGCCCTCATAGAACAACTGCTTGCTGAGGCAATTGGATAAGAACTTAGACTTGCATGTGCATGCCACAGGGAGTTATAATGTTGCTGGTTTATTTCCATTAAGCTGGATGTAAGAATCTTTAAATTAAATTTCTAGCATAGAAGAAGGAAGAGTGATTTATTTCCTGCATTTGTATTAGAGCTTTTACTGGTTTTCTCTTACTCTTAGTTTTATGCAGCCTCTCTTTCCCCTATAAATTATTGATTTTGTAGACAAATAACTGTTCCACTGCCAGAAGTTAAATGTCTTTTTCTGCCAGGCATATGAGCTGGCCCTCAGCTTGAGCTCTGAGATTCACTCAAGTAGAATTTATGCACAATACAATTGATGGGTTCTTTTTGCACCCACCCACTTGCCCATGTGGGTTAAATACTCAGAGAATAAACTTTGAAATACCTGTGTGTGTTGAAACAAAAAAAATGTAAATCATCCAAATGCCTTAGCAACTACCTTTTCCTTTAAAACTCCTGCTCCCTGTTGGAGGCTTGGCTGCCTCACTTCAGGTTTCCTGGGGAGCATGCAGATCTCTGAGCAGAGCCTGCTCTTTGCTGTTAGTGTCGCAGGTCGAGTAGCAGTGCTTTGGAGAAGTGAAAAACCCAGAGGGAAAATGCAGAGCAGGGAACTATTAGGGTTAGAGTGACAGGTGGACAAAACCACAGTGACTCCTCTCATATTGCTCCTGTATTTCAGTAGGATATTGTGCACATTTCAGCTTTCAATGTGGGTGAATCTGGGTCAGGTGGAAAAGAAAGTGGTCTGTTCAGAATACAGCTCCTCACTCAAACAGAAAGGAAACAGTATTAAAAGCACAGGCTCACTCACACGTGTGACAGCTGTGGGTAACTGGGAAGATTTCTGATAAGATAGTTTTATTTCACAGCTCACCTCTCAGGGTATATGTGTAGAGTGAGTAATGCTAGTTGCAGAGAGTTTTCAGTGCTCTAAAAGTGGAGGAGGGGATGTAGAATAAATGTGGATACAGATGAGTGAAATAGGGAAAGCAAAGCAAAGCAAAGGAAAGAAAAGTACCCTACCTACATACTGGGCTGCCTAGGGCCAACTCTTCAGTGGAAGTATAATTATGTTGAGGAGTAGAGNTGAGGAGTAGAGGAGGTTGTTAAAATCCATCTCCACCTTAGATAAATTAGAGAAGTTTCTATCTAGTAAAAGTTTTCCTTTCAATGTTTGCTTTGAATGTGAGAATTTTTTTCAACTCTTGATCGCTTCCAAACTTAAAGTTTCATTTTATCTGCCTTCAGAGATGTTGCTCACTCAAGGTTTTTGTGGCAGCAGCCTCATTTGCAAAGTCCATCTCCATCTCTCTTGTATATCCACTTAAGCTCTTTGGAATTAATCTAAAACATAATTTTCCAATCTTTCCTGGTTGTGGTACTACTGGGAGCCTGTATCACGTTTGGTGTTTGTTCCTGTGTGCTTTCCACGTATCTCCCAGAGTATGGCTCCACAGACACTGTGCTGATGCACCATGCATGCCTTCACCATTTCAAACAGTGAAATTCACTTCTCTTTTGAGGTTCTGTTGCCATCATTTGTATTAGCTCAGAGTCCTGTTCATGAGACATTATCCAAATACTGCGGTTGTGCTCGAGTAGTTTCTTTCAGATCAGGGTGTGAGTGAGTTCAGTGTGAGTGTCATGAATGACTGAACGAAGATAAGTTGAAATCCATTTTCTGCCTTATTTTCCAGTTGCTTCTTCATATGCCATCTTAGAGAGTAAATTGGCTCAAGCTTGGAAATTATTTGTGTACATGACTCCTATTAATATTCAGTTTTCCATTGCATTTTTGAAACATCTCTTCCTTTTTAAAATTACTGGTCTTATTGACAACAAATTGTTATCTTGAGAGATATTAAATCTCTGCAGCTGCCAGAGACTTGAGTTGGATATCAGCATGTGCTCAAAGGGTCATGGGGATACAAAAATATTTTTCGTCTTGGAAAGCCTACTGAACCACTGGCAGGGGAGGACAGGAACTCATTTTCTTACTCCTGTGGAAATATCAGCATTCCAGCTGTGGAGGGAAAACAGATCTCAGTTGGTTTTGGTGCTAGATTTTTATTTCTTAAATACTGCTGATAAGCACAATGGTGATACAGTCATCTATGATCTTGGTAGCACCAAGGTAACATCTTGGTATCTTTGGTTAATATTTCTTCCCACTACGTTGCTGGACCCTTTGTCTTCATCTGTGTGGTGATGCTTGTGATCTTGTAAAAAAAAAAGAGGAAAGTTGTGCTATCTTCATCACCAGGAGGATAATTGCCAGCTGACTTTCAACTCTTTCATCAGCTTTTGTCATCAGTGCTCATTTGATGTGCTTCATATACAGCCCCTGAAACTGCCCATTGCTCTCTCATGCTTGGTAACATTTTCCTAAGCAGCTTCCAATGCTGCCATCACTTGAGAGTTCTGCTAAACACACTTGGTTGAGTTCTTGTGGGAGAATTTGAGGCCATATTTGTTACAGTTCAAGGAAATGGAGTCCAAGAATGACTCCTAGCAGAGACGGGATTCATCTCATCTCATGATGGCCTTCTAAAACCAGGCATGCAGCTAGACCCGGTCATTTGAAGTGTCCTGTACATTCACTGGCAAGGATCAGCTTTTTTATGTTATCTAACTTTGGTGACAAGACTGCCTCTTTCCATGCTCAAGTTCTTCTAATCACATAATGATTTTTTCTGTGGTGCTTTACTGTGAATATGCAAACACCTCAATTGTCTATTAGTATCTACAAGTTCAGGTAAAAAACTGTAATTCTCTGGGTTTTCAAAGTGTTTTTCACTTTGAAAGATACAATCTAAACTCCATTTTCAGCTGTCACCAAAGTCCATGGAGATAAAAGGAAACTGCACACAAAAGGTCAGAAGGTAATGTAAAATGGATATAGTATAAAAGAAGGAAGTGCATCAAGAGACTAAAGGGCATGGCTGAAGGAGGGTAAAGGAAGAAAGCAGACTTCCTCCCACATCTGTCTTNTGTCTTTTAAGATTTCAATATTTAATTAAACATTGAGTATAATAACCTGTAATAACCGTATCCTGGGCTAATAAAGTCCTTGGCCTTCAGCCATGGAATCTATTAGTCCAGATTATGCATATTACCTTATAAATAAAAGGTACCCTCAAGTTATAATAATAACTGGGTTCTTGAGTTGTTAATTTCCACTATGGAAAAATGAACAGCAGAGTGATCAGCTAAGTCCAAAAGCTACAAAGCAAGCCAGAATGAGTGAGATGACTTTTCAGTATGAAAATGTCCAGGTGGATGCTGTGTCTGTGTACAATGCTTTTAGATGTTCAAAGAACAGAATCAAGCATCTGTTTTCAAAGATACTGGAGAATATTTATTCCAGTTGAAATGTTGATCTAATAAGTGTGGTTTGTTCTGGCCCTATTTCTCTGAAAAACCTCCAAACTCTGGAGGTTTTTCAGAGAAAAACCAACACACACTACTTCTGTGTGTTTGGATTGGCATAATCTTAGGTTTGGGGTTTAGCGTACTGCTTGAAATAAACAGAATGGACACTTGAAGTCTCTTTTCTGGTTTCTCTGTCTAGTTTGCCTATCTCATTATTTAATGTGGGTGTGGAAGTCTGATAAAATACCTTCTCTTAAAATGATGTATTTCTTGTATATGTATATCAATGTTGCTGAGGTCATATATTAACTACAATGAACATCCTTCCCCAATGTCTTGGTGAAGGGTGGAATTTTTCTAGTCATGTCTGTGTAGAATAAATGAATTTTGATATTCTTTATTCAAGTGGTTGCAACATGTTTTCAAATAATAAATATACATTTAATGCCCACTACCCAGGAAGAATATTGAGTTCCAACAATTTAGTGTCATAAGTACTGAGTGCCGTGAAATTGCTTCTTCTCTGTGGTGCTATTTGTTTCTGGGTTTAAAAATGTAAAAAAGGCAAGAAACCTAAAATTTCAAACATAATTCAAATAGAGTAGAAAATAATTTTTTGTTTGATTGCATGACAGGATGTAATCTCAGCTCTTTTTGACCCAGTATTACTACTCTTAACCAGGAGTCCCAGCACTGCAAGAAGTATGTTGATTCCTTTTTGAATTATGATACTGGGGAAGTGTGGCTTCTTTCATATGCTTAAGTGTTTGAGATTGAAGCTGTAGAGATTATTCATTTACTTTGCACATAACATAGCACAGTATAGCTGGGAAAAAACCAAGTTCTTAAAAGCACAAAAAACTCAATAAATTCCATAAATAATAATTTGATTGAACAAACAATGAATATTTAAGAAAAACCCCCTGGCTACAATATTTAAATATAGTAAATGAAGACTGTGTTCCACTGAGGCCATGCTGTTGCCAACATTAAAGTGACTTTGGATATAACTTTTCGGGCATGTGAAAGAGGAACATCCCTTCATTCAGACCTACTTGAATGTGAACAATTGCACATAGTATCCTTTGTCTTAATCTTCAAAACTTTTCCATGCACATGTGCACTATCCATAATTTTTTCCAGGTCTGGAATCTGGCTCTTGAGGCTGTAGGAACTCTTACAGATACTGTGCTATCTTGTGAAAATATCACCAGCTACTCTCAGGGTTACTCAAAGATTGCTTGCTAATTACTGAGTATGAAAAGTAAATGTAGCATGAGTAATTTAAATCCCTTCTTATAGTCGAAGGCAGTAAATTCTTTAGATTGTTTTTAATTGTTTTCAATAGTAGAAAGAAATCCAGAAAAATATCTCCTTATTTCTCAGTTCTGGAAGCTTACATTTTCTCATATATTGAACTACAGATCTCTCTTGCTTTTAACTTTTAAGCAGATAAAGCAAATTTTGTTCCTACAAGATTCCCATCTTCCTTTGATGTTGCATACATGTTGGTGTATCTCTTCTACCATCTGCTCTTTTATAATTTCTCTCTTCATTTCTTGCCAAATTGATGGAGAACCAAAGTCTTATTTGTTGACAATTTGGAGTACTTTTCTTCTAGGGTAATTTTATAGTTTATGCAAATAAGGGACTAATCTGCTTGTCCAACAGATCAATTACAGATAAACCAGTATGTACAGTGCAATCTCTGCATACAACTCCATCAATGATCCTTGTAACATTCTATTCTATCCCTGACTTTTGGGTTCATGAAACACATATACTTGTCAAGAAATTTTCAAATGTCTCTATCAGGCCTTTCATAAATTGCTCATTACTAAAAATCAAGTATAATCTAAAAAGGGAAGGCTCTTTCTCTGACATGAGAAAGAGAATTCCCAAGAATTTAATGCTGGCAGGTTGCTGTTGGTCAAAACTCTATGGCAGATATCAGGCTTTCTTTTGCAGAATACACTAAGTTGCAAGTTAGCTCTTATGTATAAACTCAGCCTCCTGGCAAAGGGAACACTATAAAATCTGTCTTCTGCCAGGACATAACCTGCTTCTACATTCTTCTGCCAGTCTGTGATGTTATTGACTGAGTGAAATCATTGCTCCTTGCAGCACCAAGTGTTCTACACAAGTGTTTCTGCTTGCCTATGAAAGAATAATTTAGCAAATCTATCAATCTCTGAAGATGAAATAACTTTGTTCAAATTCAGAAAGGGCTATAAGCAGTGCAAATTCCACTCCCAGCCTCAAGTTGTTTAATTGCAGATGCTGCAGTTCTCACCTTGGCCAAGCCTGTGTCCGCTTGAGTGCATTCAGCAGTGGCTCATTTTGTACCGGCACAATTCCGTCAAGAATGTGGGAACCTGTGAGGTTATGCCCTGGGGCACAGCCTGAATAGACTCTTGGGTGCACACCTGTGTGCCAAGTGACGTGATGGATGAGCCTCTCTTTGTGCAGTAGCAGAGAACTGAGCTGTGGCATCAAGCTGTCACAGCTCTCTGCTCAAGGACCCTACAAATTTGATGCAGTTAATTGGAGAGTTCCAGGCATGGCAGCAACTTTGCACTAGCACCTGCTGCTGATACCAGCCCTGGTGTGATCTGCTGATGCCCTGGTATGTGACAGTGCTCTCTGCTATGCCTGCACACTGCAGCAGCAGAACATCATTCAGGGAATGCCATCTCTGCTGCTGCCACAAAATATTTTCACAAATTCTTTTCAAGGCAAGCATGAAAGCGCATCTTATGGACCATGCAATTTCATTTTGCTTGTGCTTGTGAGGTACTTCCAAGTAAAAACTGGATTGAAATATAATATGGAAGAACTTCAAGCCACAGATTTTTGCTGTAAGTAATCTAGAGCTCAAATCTGACTTTTATTTCAAAGTAGTCTTCCTGAAAGCAGTGGTTGTAGAATCCTTTTTTAATGCACTCACATTAGTGATTACTATTTTTGTTGGCTTCCAAAGGTGGATTATGTTTTGTCTAGTTTTAGAAATAATAGGTGTAATGTGTCATAAGTATCACTGAGCTCAAGTGGGTAAAACCAAATACGGTAGAACATTATGGATATCTCCACAATGTAAAAAATGAAGTATTTGTGGAAGCTGGGGTTACAAACTCTGAAAGAATATTTTCTTTTATAGAATATTATCTTTTATAGAAGATCCTGCAAAATATTATTTGAGTAGGCTGACCCTCTGTGGGGTGATTGGTATTCCCTGGAGGTATAATGGCTACAACTAATCTGTAATATGGCTGAGAAAATTAAATATTGATTTAAGGCTAGGTCTGATGTTCCATAGTGTTATTAAATTCAATTCAGTGGTGTTAATTCTATGTTTCACACTTTCTTAGAAGATTACACCATCATTTCAGTTTCCCCAGCAACATGATCCTTGGATTCTTTTTACTCAGAAAATCCTGTGAAAAAATATGATTAAATAGAACATATGCATGTGTGCATGCAAAAACATTTTTCTTTTAAAAACTGGTCATGTTAGGACTAATTTCTGCTTTGATTTTCTCATATCAGAGTTACTCTCTAATTCCTGACTTATGAATATTTCAAAGATTTATTTTAATCTTCCTTTATAGTTTTTCACTGTTCGTAGACAGTTGTGGAACTGTGCTAAATAGCAAATATGCTCCTAAGCAGATAAAGGTGTTAGTAGTATTTTTGTCTTTAAAAGCTGTGCTTAAGATCTGCTTTCTGGTCTGAAACCTCTGACAGCTAGGAGATGCCAGTACATATCATTGGTGAATTACAGTTTGGTTTGGCATTTGTTTGTCCTGTGTGCCCTCTCACAGGAGCGAGCCCGTAGGCCTCACATCCTTCTCAAAGTCAGCCCAAATGTCATGAATTGGCCAATTCTGGTTTACAGTTTTCCCAGTGAACATCAAACTAACTAGGTCATAATTAATACTTCAGCCTGCTGGCTTTACTATCAGCCAGTGTGAGTGGGGTACTGGCAGCCCAAAGAACAGTGCTCATTTGGGAGGCTGCTGCTGGCTCCTGCTTCTCCAGGAAGGAAAGTGGAGTGAATGTTGTGAGGAAGAGCTCTGCCTTCTTCCTTGGCTGTGCTCATGCTGCTGCTGGTGACAGCGTGAGGATCATTCCCATGCCATGCTTCATCCCCTTGCTCAGAAAGCTGTCCACTGGGCAGGGCAGCTGCTTCCTCCCTGTGCTGCTTTTGGGTGCTGGAGTCCTCTGCATTTAGCATGACCCTCCTGCAGCCCTCAAATGCAGTAAATAAATATTGGGTCTGCTTTTCCCAATTCAAAGAAATAGAAGCAATGTGAGGTTGTGGTATCTTTACAGCATGAGTTTAAGTGTGTATTTTATCTGCTCCAGGATGTGATGTGAGGATCCTGAGGGTGCAGAGCCTGCTGGCATAGCAATTGAAGGCTGCATGGGTAGAATATGGTGAAACCAATGTATATCTTCTTTATAACTACATTGTGGGATCTTGGGGGCAAGTTATACCTTGAAATGTCCCTAGACATTGTCATGAAGGCATTTTTGTGTGGTGCCCCAAAACAGAGCCGGGGAGAGGGAGCCACTCACTGACGGTCCCCAGCTCAGTTCTTGAATTTACTCCCTGGAAAGCAAATATTCTCTCTGTTCTAACAGAAAGTCAGGCATTAAACTTAGATGCTCTCATAGGCTTCTTCCCCCTCCTACACCCTTCTCATATAGAAACAGAAAAAAAAAGATCTTTATTGTGAGAAAGACTCCGTAATTATCTCAGGTTTTCAATACTATGTCTATATAGTTTGAAGTTTTTGCTTCATCAGTGTTGCAAAATTTATCTGTTTCTGTAATTCCAAAAGGCAATATAAATTCTGAAAATAGATTTCCCAATCTCTGAAAGCAATTGTTGTCTTGAAAGTGGAGACAACCTTGAATGAAATATAAGTGAGGGACAGAGTGAGGGAGAGACAGTGAACTTCATCCTGCAATTCTGGCTTCTGCTGTGTGATCTACAGAGATAAGAATGAGGTGAGAAAAAAAATATTGTATTGTTCTTGCTAAATTAGTCCCACGAATCTTCTGAGCAAAAATTACTGACTGAACCACACATTTTGATAACGAATAGGTAGTGTTTTGTTCTGACTAATTTTATGTGCACTGGGAGCTGAAATGAGCCCATATGTTTGATATGTTGTAATAACCTTCTCTTAAAATATAAGGAATTGATGTTGGAATAGAATGCTGTGCTTAAAGAGGGAGATAAATATTTAAGAGAGTGATATTTTAAAAGAGACAGAGAAATTAAAATAACAACCATTAGAAAAACTGTTATAATATTAAAAGACCCAATTGAACATGTCAGCTGATCTTTTAACTATGGAATGTTAATAAGGCCATCCTGTTATTATGAGTATGTTGTTATGAATGGTATCTGGATATAAAGAATCCAGTTATATAAGCAAATGTATCTTTAAAAACTAAGACAAATTGCTATAAAGAGAGATGTTCTATAATAAATCTTTAATATAGTATTCACATATTTGTCCCTGTTTTTAAAACACTGCTTTCTATTTGTAGCCCTCTATATTCATGGTCATTAATACTTGGTATTTTCATAGAGCTCCTTTTGAAAACATAAGAAACACATCTCTTAAAGGTTTTGCTTTCCACCATGGTTTTCTTTCATTTGATGTGAATCTGTACTTTTCCCCTGGCCTCATCTGTGTCTATCATTGACTTGACAGAACAGTGGGTTTAACATCCTAGCTCAGCTGTATTACACTGTAGTTCATGTACCAGAGAGCCATCAGCATGTCCAACCACACTGAGCTGTCATAAATCTTACTCCTAGCCTGGCTACCCTTCCTAGAGCGGCTCCTCAGCTCAGCTTCTTCAGTTTGTTCCTATGATATAGAAATGCTCAGATATCACTTTCTATAAGGAAAATAACCATCTCAGATATAGATAATTTGCTGCTATTAAACATAAGCTATCAGGCTATAAGGAATCTTTAGTGAAATGGGTCTCCAGGTGGATGTCTGCTGGGTAACTGGTTTTCATAATTTAAATGCACATATTTTCTGGCAGTATTTCCCAATATCTGTGTGGTTGTCAAAGACAAAAAACAGGGGAAAGGAAAGACTTCAATTTATTAATAATACAATAGCTTTTGTAGCTAGTTTCTATTTGGAAGCACTGGAGGGAGGGTGGAATAAAAAGGGCAGAACTGAGCTGTCCCAAGATAGACATCTAGTGTTAGGGCCAAGACAAGGTTGGCTATTTATTGTGTCTACACAACACTGATAGCTGTGACAGATAAGATTCAAGGGAGACCTGTGTCCTTCTGGAGATGCAGAGCAGGTGTTATATCCTGGAGTATTTGCAAATGGTGCTTTGTTTGGGCAGCTAAATCAGCCTCAACAGTGCAGGATTCCTCAAAGTATTTTGTCCTCTCATTCTTGATTGGAAAGCAGCACTAATGAGACTGAGACTGCTACTTCTTTCTCACTCTCTTTCACTCTCTCCTTACTAATGGAGCCACTAATGGCAGTTTTAGTCCTGCAGTAATTATTACTCTGACCTGAAGCACAAACTCATTGAGTGGAGTCAACTGGTAATGACTTTCAGTCACAAGTGATTTGAATGATTTTGAACCAGTGACCCAGCTGTTGAGGTGAAAGTTGCTATAATTATTCCTCTGAGCAATTTGATTTCCTCTGGATTAGTTTGTTTTACTATTCTTCTCACAGTTTAATAAAAGAAACAGGAATTGCATATCTAAAGGCAAGTCTAAATTGATAGTTATTTAATCTCCCCACTTGCGTCTACACATGAAATGGAGATGTTTGATCTAACAGAGATGTGGAAACGGTGAATCATTTACTGCATGTCTTGGTTTGAAAGACAGGTATCTGCTAAAAGGGACAAGAGCCTCCTTTTTTGAAAGGAGAGTATAAACCCCCCCCTTTCACTTCTTCGCTTCACTTTACTATGATTTTTGGAATTAAAGAGCTCTCAGGCGGAGATATGGGGGGAGGAATAACAGTTCTTTACTGATATATATATCTATATATACATGTAGATATATATATAAAAAACAAGAGAAACAAAAACACAACAATAACGGCAAGATCAACAG
>VZTT01010394.1:8834-19470 GCA_013400855.1 Buphagus erythrorhynchus | reverse complement strand
AGATTTCCACCCTCAAAGTACAATTCTGTTCATTGCCCAGAAAAGACTCAGCTCAGCACTGCAGGGTCCTTCCTGCATTCCTTCCTGAGCTCTACCAGGTACCAAAAGCAGGGTCTAGCTGATCCTGGGACTCCATGCTGAGCAACAGGCTGGGAAATAAAATGGCAGCCATTAAAAGTGATGCTGTTTGAGCTGATGGAAGGAGGATATCTTTTATCCAGTACCTCCAAATCAAGGAGGGTTTCTGTACCTTGTCACTCCTTCCACCCTGCTGCACATCCACATCCCAAAAGCAGCAGCACATTCCCAAAGCACACACAGCTGCTGTAAAACATCCTGGCTCCTCAGCAAATCCCCACCATCCTCACTGACAGCAACCTTTCCACCAAGAGAATTTGCTTCATGAGCTCTTTTGGATTTCAAGATCACCTATTTTAAATTTAGAAAGACCAGCTCCTAAATCTCAGTTCCTCTGAGGGAGAAGTCCTCCCTTTGCACAATTGTGAGGGTTCCCTGGAAAAAAGGGGCAGCCTCAGACACTGCAAAGTGGCTCTTCCAGGGAGAAAACTGACCAGAGAACAAATGTGGACAGTGAGAAACCTTGATAATAGCATGGCATGAACACATCCAGCCACCAACCAGAACTAAGAAAAGATGAGAATAGCTGGGAACAGAAGCTGCATTTGTTGCCTGTCAGAAACCAGCACCAGGAGCAAAGTCAGAACAGTGACCTTACTGTTCCAGACAGAAGCCAAGCTCATGGCAATGACAAACACTACTGCCTTTTTTGCTTCCCTCTTCATGCAGAAGGTGAACTGCCATTAGTTGTACTAATACAATGAATTGCTGGTAGGAAAAGGGCAGGCTTGGGCCAGAAATAGGAACAAAAGAGGTTAAGGACGTGGAGAGTTTGGATGCTGCCAGACTGGCTGCACTTGATTAAATTCAGCCATAACCACAACTGGCTATAATCTCTTTGACAACTCTCAGGGGTGAGCAAGGTCCCTGAAGGTAGAAAAGGGCAATGTAAAGCCTGTCATTAAAGAGGACCCAAATAATTAAGGAACAGACACATCCACCAGCGAGATCTGGTGGAGATTTGGAGCTGCCACACTGAGGTGCTTCTGCCAGTCACTGCTGTCCCTGTGTCACGAGCTGCTGCCCCCCACATTTCTCCATCAAGAGTTCCAGCTCCCACTCTTGTTTTGCTTAAAAATAGCCAAACTACTTTCTCACTACTGAATTGGCCAGCTGTACAAGAACCAGGCCAGGAAGAGCTCACAGCAACAGATCTAAAAGGAGAGGAACAATGTCAGTGAACAATAGGAACAATCCCTTCAGCAGGTACATGTGGACCCACCAGAAAGAGGACGCTTGTCCACAGACTCACAGCTCAGGCAGCCTCATTTCAGCTCCCAGAAAGGAAACTCTAAACCCACTTGTTACAACCCTAAAAACAACAGTGGGGTTAGAGGAAGAGTCTGTGAGTACTCCCTGCTTGCTCCAGTGTGAAGGCAGCCTGTGCTCACAGCACTGCTGAAGTGTCTCAGTTGAACTGGCAGATTTCACCCTGTGGCAGACCAGGAGTGCTCCCTTGGGGTGTGAGGTCTGGGACAGATGCTCCAGCTGGTGGAATGAGCCATGAGTACCAGAGACAGTGCTGACTTTGGATATTTTTGAGTCTTGCTGAAAGCAGAGGAGTCTGGCCACACACCAAGATGTTGTAACAAGCCACAGGGGTACAGGAGAAGCAACACATGAGCTGCTACTGAAACAAGATCTTAACTAACAACCACTGCTCCCACTCTGCAGCCTCTCACCTGATCTGCAGCTGCTGTGCAGGTAACACATGGGGCTGGCCTTTCCACTTCCCCAAGGCTCCCTTACCTGCAAAGCACTGTGGTTCATCTGGAACTGAAGGATAGCTTCACACAAGTTCCAAAAGGAATATTCTGGCCACAACACTGATTGAAACACCAGGCATGAATGGGATGTCTGCAGAAAAATAGATTACCAACAGTTTAATCCCTGAGCCAGAGAGAAAGTCATTAAGATGCAACTCTGTTGGGCAAACTATGCCACTTTCCCCACAGAGGTTGTACCTAGGCTGTGTTATCAGATTCTACTTAAAGTGAGGTAAAAACCAGCTAGGAGACTCTGAAATTGCAGTGTAGAGTCCTTCTAATCAGTTTTTAATGCTGGGACACCAGCATCCACTCCTGCAAAGGCATCAGCAGAATCCTTTCTAATGCTGTGTTGGTCTTCAGAGAGGTATTTTTAATAGCTTAAGCATCACAGACATAAAAAACCTAAAATAGCAACACTGGAGTACCAAAGGCTAAGGGAATAACAGTTGAACTGAGGATCAGGACGTGACATTTAAGCCATTCTTCAAATGACATCTCATGATATTCCTTACTGCCTACTCATGGCATTTAAACTGCTTCATGAAGCCAAGAATTGTGGTGCACTGAAGATCTCCTTGAGCTGGATGATGAAAGATTTCAAGTCAAAACCTATTTTTGCCACCAGGTTCCTCACAGTTTCAGGTAAATACGTTCCTATGATGACTGCTAAAACAATCCAACACTTAACAGGACTCCTCTACCACAAGTGTTATTTCATAGCATCAACACCCACCCAGGGTATAGGTGTGCCCAAAACCAGGAGGAGGAGAGGGGATGCCTTGGTAGGTAAGCACAGCTCAGGCCAGACAACTTCTGAGAACTTGCCAATTAAATAATTTGGAATGGGAACATTTGATGTGGTTGCCTAAAGGCAGATGGGTTTTGGCACTCCCCTCAAATGTTCTCTACAAACAAGTAATTAACCTAAAGGTGAGGAGAGGAGCAAAAGGATGAGAATTTATGATTTTAGGCAAACACAGATCTGCAAGAAACAGATTGCTCAGAGGTGCCTCAGCACTCAGTCCATCCTGGAAGTTAGCTAACCCCAGCAGAAGGGGTTTCAGAGCCCTCACATCCACTTGCACCTGGAGTCAGTGGAACATCAGCACTCTCTGAGGTAAAGATGGAATATGCCAAGGAGAAAACAGAGACTTTACCTGCCAGAGCAGGAAATCACTGAGGCGAACCTCTCCAGAGGTTCTGATCAGCAGGTCTGGGTCAGGGGAGTTGTTGGTGTACAGACACTTATCCAGCAGCGATTCAGACACATCACTAAAACACAGATACAGTTTATCACACCCTTTCCTGACCTGATGGATGTGGCACACCAGAATTAAGGGGTTTTATGTAAACTCAGGGCTGCAAATTAAAACTGGATGGCGGAGCTGAAGCACAGACAGCCATCAGCTTCCTTCTGACAGACACTGCTGTCTGCTCCACAGGCTATTCCAAGTGCTATTTCAGCCCCCAGAGCATCCCACTCCATGCTCTTTGAAACATAACACAGTGGTGGATGCAGACTGTGAGGGCTTCCATCTGCAGCAGGGAGCAGAGTGAAACTACTCCTTCTCCTTCAGGGTGGAGGAACAGTGCAGCATTCATGATTCATCTGTTGTTTGACCTCATAGCTAAGACTGTCAGCCAAGCAGTCAATTGTTGTGGCATAAAATCTGCCTTCACATTTAAACTAACTTAAGACACAGACCTAATTTCTCTTCTGTCTTGGTTGTGTATCTATCACCATGGTAACTGAAATAATAAAAGCCAAACATTGCATAGTAACTTTAAGTCATTTGTTCCAGTCACACTGGTTTAATGAGATCTATTTAAAAGCCACTTGGCTTCTGAGAGGTTTCTCATGCAGTGTGAGTGGTAAGACAGGCAGGATTCATCCAAAAGCCTCACACAGAAAGCCAAGAGTTATTACCTGGGTTCCAGCAGTCCTTGTTCCACCCCCCAGGCCATCTCCCTGACAGCATTGCTGATCTCATGCCTCGATGTGTATGCAAAGCAGACATTCAGAAAGCACCTGCAAAGAGGAAAAGATGCGAAAGGTTCATCCTGGGAAGGTCCAGCAGATGATGTGTGCTTGTAGGATGAAGAAGAACAAAAAGAGGTGTAGCATGTCTGACAAGTCCCAGCCCTCAGGAAGAGGAGGAAGATGTGAGGTATCAGCTCCTTGAACTGTGTCACTCACTTGTTGTAGTTCCTGGTTGCCAGCACAGCTTGGGCAATCAGCTCCTGGATATCCACAGGCAGGAGGGGCAGGTCCCCGAGGACACGGATGCACACCCCGTGCTTCTTCAGGTTCTCCCTGCACCCAACCCCAGTGGGGACCACAGAAAACACATCAGTCTCCACTGCACAACTGCCAACATCCACCCACAGCTTCAGCAAAACTGGGAACTGGAGAAAGGCAAAACCACCAAATGGTTTTCAGGTGTGCAAAACTGGCTGAGATTTGATCACCCCAAACCATTCCATAAAGGCACAGTGATCATTCCCCACACCAGTTCCTGAGATACAGACATAACCAAAGGACCAGGAGATGATCACAGATTAGGCATGCCCCCTCTGGAAGCTTAGAATACAACCAGAGGCTCTGGGCACCTCTAACCAGAAATTGAGACAAAGCTTTGATATTTCATGAAAACAACATTGGCATGCTGTGTTTATCTGCAAGCTGTCCTTGTCCCCATGGTTTGGATGGCACAGCTGTCCCAAATCTGATGGGCAGGAGGAGTGTGCATGCACAGAGCTCCACACCCCACCCAGGCAGGCACAGCCCCTCCAATCTCTGACTGGAGGTGGGGAAGGCTCTCCTCACTTAACCCATTCTCCCAACTCGTAACATCCCTGCAATTCATGTCCTGCTCCAGTTCCACCCTGTGGGACACAGGCATGGGGGACTCTTACTGCTCCTCCAGGAGGCGGCTGAACTTCTGCCTGGCCAGGTCCATGAGCCCATCCACCTCCTCCTTGGAGCGTTTGAAGTTCTCAATGCTGAAGGCATAAACTGTCACCTCCCGAATGCCCAGGTTCAAGCACCACCGCAGGGTCTGCAAGAAGACAAAATGTAACAATCGGGTCAGCAAGACACAACTTCTCCATGTAAAACCTTCCTGTGGCTCCCCACCAGGCCAGGCCAGCACTGCATCAAAGAAACAACTATCAAAAATATGAAACCTCTAGATGTGAATTTCAGATTCACTCTAAAGAACAGGAGGAAAATATCACTACCTGAAGATGAGAATCCACCACAGGGGACTCATCCAGCTAGGAAAAGAACTACTGGTTTATAAATTATATACTACTGACCTTTCAAAACCTTTTCAAAGAAAGTCAACCTGTTTCAAAGAAATAAAAGCCTTGAGATCTGGAAGGCAGATATTTTAATTGAGTGCAAAACAGAAGAAAAAACAGCTGAACAGAATGACTCTGCAAGATAACAAAGAGGGAGGAGCTGAAGTTGAGAATCCTGATGATGAACATCAGCTCCAAGCACAGGCCTGGCTCCAGTGAAGAGAAGGAACACAGGACACCAGTCCAGCAGAAAACACAGCTCAAACCTCCACCACACAAAGGCAGAAAACATCTTCCCACCTGTGCCAGCTTATCAAAGCCTTGGGAGTGTCCCTGCTGTCTCTCCACGTGACACTTCTGGGCATAGCGGCGATTGCCATCCATGATGAAGGCAACGTGCTTGGGCATGGGACCTGCCTGGAAAACAGGGAGCAGCACAGAGACCAGCAGGTGAGCAGGGCTGTGCACCACAGAGAGCTCAGCCCCCTGTCCCAGCAGCCCTGTGTGCTCCCAGGAGTGCAATGCCATCCCCCAGCAGGAAACCTGCAGCTGCAATGAGCAGGGTGCTCCCTTCCTCTTTGCCAAGCCCAGTTTAGGGGCTCCAAAGAAACAGCTCAGTGCTGACAATTGTCTAATCTGAAAAGCAGCTTTGCCCTCCCCATTTCTCTCACCACACAGAGCTGCAGTGCTCAGGAGCTCTCAGTCCCTGCAGCCATGGGGGAGGGAACACAGGGGTTTATGCTGCATTTTTTATTTCAGAGCTCAAGAGCCTTTTTGCAGACACAGCTTCAGAGAAAAGAAGAAAAGGTTGTAAGGACTTCCTCCCACAAAGAGGAGTGTTCCTTTCCACTGACCTCACTGGGCCTCACAAGGGCAGCACCAGCAGTCTCAAGCCTGAGCAGGGAGAGAATTTTCCTGGAACAGGTGAGTTTTTGTTCCAACACTCAGTTTCATTCCTTAAACTCCCAATGTGAGAATCTCTCTTCTCTCCCTCCTTCCCATGCTCTGCCTTCATCAGCAAGGACACAAATCCTTATTGGCAAGCACTGCCTGCAGCCTTGCTCATTTGCAAGGCTAAGCCTAAGTAATCTCCCACCCTGGGATGCACTTTAGGGATGCACATCCAGTGCCAGCACTAAATGTACCCGTGCCAACAATGCTGCCTTTCCAGAGCACTGCAGCCACAGAGACAGTTCCACCCTGAAGAACCTGCCAGCTCTTCACCACAAAATCCCCCCAAATCCATCCCTTACCTTAATGATGTTGGCACAGAACCTCTCTGTGAAGGTCAGCTCGCCCTCTCTGATCCACGACATTTTTTACTGAGAGCTACTTTCCTTTTTCAAAGTAAAGATGAAAATAAAGGGGTTAAAGGTGATTGAGACCAAAGCAAGCAAACCACCTGGGAAAAATCAGCTCTGACTTGCTGCTCTAGAGCCCTTTACATTGTCTGTGGGAGTCCTTTGATAAGTAGGCAGTGGGGAAGCTCAGAAACAGGTTCTGGAATTTTCCATCTGTGTCATCAGAGTAGATTCTGCACCAGCTGGTGCAAGGAAAACCATCCCTGAGTCCTCCAGCCTGCAGGACTGGTTCGTACAGCCCCACGGTCTGGGTGCCACCAGCACAAACAGCCCAGACCCAACGGCCTGGATTTCATCCCAGCATCCAGGGGCAGCAGCAGCAGCAGATGGAGTTACACTGAGTTCATTCTCCGTGCGGGCTTTCTCTGCCTCCTCCCTCGGGAAGGGATCCCTGCCCACAGCTGCGGCCACAGAACATTAAAGCGAGGAACTGCTGGACCCTGGGCTGCTCCTGCAGCTCAATGCTCCCCTGGCACAGCTCGGGCTGAGCACACCCAGCGCCATCGCCGGCTGCTAACGGGCACATAGCGGCAAGCAGCCCTTCACACGCGGTTTGACACCGTCACCCCAGACAACGACCTTCATACGGGGCTGTAAGCCCGGGCACGGCAGCGAGGGCCGTGCTCGCTCCCCGGGCCGGGTGGGCACAGCCGGGAGGCTCCAGCCCCCGGGACCCCGGCAGCCAGCGGAGCCGGCGGGGAGCAGGACTCACACTCACACCCACAGCCATAGCCACACTCACAGCCACAGCCCGCGGTTCCCCCGCTCCCCGCAGCCCCCCGGGCCCTCCCAGGCACGGTGCGAACGGGGCGTCCCTCAGGCCTCCGCCTGCTCCGTGAGGGGAGGCACGCGGCCGCCAGCGGGAGAGACACGGCGGAAGGACACGCACCGCGCCCGCACCGCCCCCGCCGTGCCCGGTGAGCCCCGGATCTCCCTCCCGGTCCCGCTCCCCGTACCTGCCCCGGCGGCGCCGCCTCAGTCTCAGCCGGAGGGTGACGTGCCCTTCCGCTTACGTCACACGGCGGCGCCCACGGGGGGGTGCGCGACGGCGGGGGCGGGGCCGCGCATGAGCAGAGAGCGCTGAGGGGAGGGGGGAGATGGGCGGGGCACCGTGAGGGGGAGATGGCGGAAGGGGGGGGACACAGTGCGGGGACGGGGGGATGATGAGGGACAGGATACAGCGAATGGTTTCAAAGGGACACAGAGCAGGGATAGATTGGTAAGAAATTGTCCCTTTGTGAAGGTGGCAGGCCCTGGCACAGGGTGCCCACAGAAGCCGTGGCTGCCCCTGGATCCTTGAAGTGTCCAAGGCCAGGTTGGACGCAGCTTGGAGCAGCCAAGGAAAGGTGTCCCTGCCCATGGCAGGAGTGGATTATTGGATGGGGGTTAATGTCCTTTCCACCCAAAGCAGTCTGTGTTTCTGTGACAGGGCTGGGGCATTTTTGGGGGGCTGCAGGGTGAGGTGGGGAGTGGTTCCCAGCACAACCCCCCTGCCCTGGCAAACCCCATTTGGGGTCTGGGCTCCTCGAAACAAAAGTAACCACGCACAGAACATCACCAGCAGCCATTGCCCATGGTCTTTATTAATTTTTTTTTTCCAGAAAAGAAAAAAAACCCCACATTTTACATAGTTGGTACAAAAACAAAAATAAAATGAACAGAGGGGGGAAAACCTGCAGCAGCAGGAGCTGAGGATGTCGCTGCAGGGACTCCAGGAAATGTCTTTGGGAAGTGTGAGTAACTCACCCTGAGCCCCACACACACACAGGCACCCCAGCCATCCCCTCCCTCCCACCCACTCCATCAAACTTCACGGCTTTGACACGAACGCTTTGGTTGCTAGCAGTAAACATGGATTACATTCTTCCGTCTCCTCGTGGAGATTTTTGGGACTCAAGGCTTTCGCCCCAGGGCAGACACCCCCTCGTGAGGGGCATCTTTGTTTTATTTGTCATACATTCAAACACTCCCGTGTCACAGCAGGACCCTGAGCGTGCCCCATCCTCCCCGGCTGTCCCCTCATGCATAGTGCCCGTGGGCAGGGTGGGCCATGATGCAGCAATTGAGTTAATTATTGTCAGCAGAAGGGAAGAACCACAATGGCCAACGCAAGGAGATGCGAATCAATCCCATCTCCTTCAGTGTGGCTTCCCACCACAGATAAAAATCCCTGTTTTCTTAGATCCCAGCTTTACCCCGGGGGGAAAGCTGAGTGATTCCCTGTTTGCTTCAGCCCAGGACAGGGATGGTTACAGAGCTCCCACCAGGCAGCTCTGTGTGGGAGAGCAGATCCATCTCCCTGTTCCATAACCTATTAGACGCTTTGGATATTTTATTTTTTTTTCCTTTTTTTCTTTTTTTTTTTCCTCTTATTTTTGTAAACAATAATCAAGAATACTGAGAGAAAGTGGAAAGGTTTACAGAGGTATTTACACACACTAAGACATCTGGCAGAGAAATCACCAAACCATTAAAGTGGGGGGGGGAAGGTCCTACACGATTCTTGAGGACAGACAGGGATGAGGGGGCTGGTACTGGGATTGAGGAGACAGGGACTGAGGGGACAGAGAGGAATGAGGGGACAGGGATTGAGGGGCAGAGACAGGGATTGAGGGGCAGAGACAGGGATGGAGGGGGGCAGAGACAGGGATGAGGGGGGCAGACACAGGGATGAAGGGGGCAGATACAGGGATGAGGGGGGCAGATACAGGGATGAAAGGGGCAGATACAGGGATGAAGGGGGCAGATACAGGGATGAAGGGGGCAGATACAGGGATGAGGGGGGCAGATACAGGGATGAAGGGGGCAGATACAGGGATGAGGGGGGCAGCAGTTTCCCTGGCACAGCCGAGGTGCCGGGGGGAGGCCAAGAGCCACCCCCCCAAGGCTCTATTGCATTTACCCCGTCAGACTAAAGCTGTTTTCCTGAAGCAGTTTTGTACAGACCCCGTTGCTAGTCAAGAACTAAAAGTCCTTCCCCCCTCTCCCAAGAAGACACCACCACCTCACCCTAAACTACTGGAGCAGGGCAGGGAGCGGCTGGGGGCTGCTCTCCATCCCCCTCAATGCCCACATGCTGGGGGTCACCAGGCTCCAGCAGCCTCAGTGAGTCCCCCCAGAATCCCCCATCCCTGTGGATGGAGTAGGTGCTCCTGTCTGATCCAGCCCTGCCCCACATCTAAATCTATTGCTACTAAAAACCAGCAGGAAATGTGCCCACAGCCAGACACCCTCCCTGGGAAGGCTCCAGCCACCCCCTGGGCTGCAAGAGGAGTGTTCATACCCCAAAACCTGGGATCCAGAGTTCCCCCCAGCCATGGTGGGTCAGCATTTGAGGGAAGCCAGGAAGGAGAAAAAGATGGAGCAGTTGCAGCTCCCCCAGAGTTGGAACCAGGTCCCCTGTCCCAGGAGGTCATGGACAGCCAGCCCTGAGCTCAAGGGTGAGGAAGGGCAGGGACTGAGGGTAACCCTGTCTCCCACCACTCCCTGGTCACTGTCTGCTCTTCCTCTGCCCCCCTGGACGGGGCTGGGACCCCCATCCTGACCCCAGCCTGCTGGGAGCCTGTGTGACACCCCAGCCCGTGGGCAGCAGGAGGACTCAGGCACACTGGAGTGTTCCCATCAGGTGCGAGAGTAAACAGGAGACAGAAACAGGACAGTCCTCAAAAGCCACCAGGCTGGGAGAAACTCAGGAGCTGGGGGAGCCAACACCTGTTCCCTGCCCATGGCTTCTCCATCCCCACACACGGATCCACAGACCCAAATGCCTCCATCAGTGCATGGGGAAGGGAAAGAGACCATTAAAATACAGTTCAAAAGAAAACAAATCCCAAACACACCAAAAAACACATTGGAAAAGCTTGACAACACGTCAGCCCACCTAGCAAACATCCAGTGAGGTAGATCTACACTTCCAATACAAACTTCATCATTTCTTTGTGCTGTTAGAAAAAACCCTCCTCTCTGTCCAGCACTGGGCTACAGAGGCATTTTATCCCTGAGATTGCTCGAATACCTGAGAATAAGTTGCAGGAATTATGTCCTTTCTCTCCTTTTTTTTTTTTT
>VZTT01010392.1:37521-53200 GCA_013400855.1 Buphagus erythrorhynchus | reverse complement strand
TATGGGTTACTCAATTTGCAAACTCAAGATCCCTCAACTCCCACTTGAGCCAAGTCTGGTGTCACCAAACTCAGCTTGTGAATGTTCTTGCTGACATCTGTGGGACCCAACACTGCACCTCTGTAGCTTACAGCCACAGGGGAACTTCCTAAGGTGCCAGCTGTGCAAGCCTTGTCCTGGATATGAACAAGTTCTCATCTTCATTTTTACAGTTGGTGCAGGAAGCAGGTTCTGCCCATAGCCCTTCTGTAGGATATGAATCTCTCCCACACACTAACAGTCCTGAGACCATGGATTTTCAATTATCTTAAACACCATTCTGGTCTAAAGCAGTAGAATATGGCCACCAAAACCTTAATGAACTCATCACGGTGTCCCAGAAGTTACAGACGGGTTTTTTCCTTTCCAGCAGGGAAGCTGTCAGAGACACTGGTGAGATTAAATAATGTGCCCCAGGACCCTTTGGAAGTACTAGGCAAAGGTGAGTTTTCCTAAAGTTCATTTAGGACCAGAATCATACTCTGTTACTTCTAAAAATAGTTCCTAGATACTTCAACATCTATAATATTCAAAAAGCATATATAATGAATGCAGGAATGTTACATTTACTGTTTTCAGTGTGTCCAATTTTTCCTCTCAAAGGTCTTCACTTTTATCAGTTTTTATCTCAACTTTTACCCCAGTGCTGCTTAGGCAGCAGTTACCAGCACAAGAAGGAATTTGCACAGGACATAACACCCCACTGCCCTGTGGCCACACGTTACTGGGCATCTTCCATTGTGCCCACATTCTCTGTCAGAATACTTGAGTCTGTAGTAGTTTGTACAGTCATTACAAGTTATGAGAGTTTATTATATGTTCCAGTCACTAGAAGTCATAAAATCTATCCCAGTGCTCTGAAAATAAAACATAAGATTTTATAAATAAAGCATAAGATTTTCTCAGTGAGCCTCTAAGTATTCTTGCCATAAATCTCAACAAATAATGCTGTTTGTTTAAAGTAACACCACTACACAGATTAATGAGACAAGTTGTCCACCAGTCAGGGGAGGAACACAAAGATGCATCCTAACATATTTAATCTCCAGGTTTATTCATTTTCAGTGTTATATAATATGACAGTCACACATTACTGAAGAAGTTTAAAGAACAAAATGCACATCACTAATCAGCTGATCATTTATAATTTGATTTCAGGTGCCAAAATTAATTATGCCCTTTTTCGTTAGATTTTTTTTTTTTACTTTTTTTATTAAATCAAAACTAGAATATGTGTTATCAGAATATTTATCTGCAATTTCCTTGCTTCTGCACATGTAACTAATCCCAGAGTGGTGGAAAATAGATTTAATTGGTTGAAACCTTAGGTCTGTTGGGACTCCAACAACTTAATGCCTGGAAGATCCAACTTCAGATGTTAATGTTCAAGACATTAAATCCTGATATTTTCAATTTCTCATTCTCAGTTATTCAGCATTCACCACAAATGTCACTGGTCAAATTTCAGCCTGTCTTACTCCATTTCCTTTTGTCTGAAAGCTACTACCTCACTGAGTACCACAACATCTAATTTTATATCCTCTGACTATGCTTAGTTACTCTAATCCTCCAAAAAGAACACAGTACTCCCTGTTCTGTCAGATAGTGACTCTACTTCAGCAGCTTCTTACTACCCCACAATACTGTCGTTGTCAAATTTTCCTCTTTTACTTACCTTAAGGAACTGCAATATTTAAATCTTTAATCCCTTTTTTGCAGTTACGTCCCAACTTCCCATTTAAGTCAAACCTCCCCGTCAGTTTCTCCTTTCATAACTATTTTTAAGAATCTTGTACTTAACTATTCTTCATTTATACATAGTCCTCTCTCTAGCTGACTAGATCTTTCACCTCATAGTAATTCTTTTTATCCTACTAAACAGTCTTTCTCTTTCAGGAAACAGTCCTCTACAGAGCAGTGGGTGTATGTGCCCTCTGTCCCTGTAGTTGTTTGGCTTTGGTTTCTCTCCTGTGGTTGCTGTAATGGTCAGCAGCCCTCTTAATAGTTTTAAGATTTTGGTATTGAGATCCAGATGTTCTGATTGGAGTTAAGAAAAAGAAAGTACTGTTCCACTTAGGCCATGCAAAGTGCCCTCTGTGACAAGAAGCACAGTTGGAAGTTTACAACACTACAGTGAAAGAAGGTGCTTTAGGGGGTTACTGGGGCCACCACCGTTTTGGAAGTATTTACCTAGAAACTACTAATTTAAATGAACAGATTAGAAGCAGTTTTCAGAACAACAGACTGCATTTAATGTATATAATTGGTCCTGTCCATTCTCAGAAACAGACCTTTGATACACCTTGTTTCAACTGGATTTAGCAAAGTAATTAAACCAAACTTTTTAGTCTTCCAGAAAGTAGGTCCCCCATTCTCCAGATACGTCAGCTTCTCAACCTCTGCTCTTCTGCTTTCAGGTCATCCTCCTTGACCATAGGTAGTAAACTCAATCTTTCAAAAGGGACCTCACTCTGTGTGCTCAGCTGCAAAACTTCCCTGACTGAAGGTATTTCATGGTTCAATTTTATTTCGTTTACTGATAATTTGGTGAGTGATCAGCACGCCCGTAATGAGTCCTAAGTCATTTGCTTCTAGCTAATGAGCTGTCAGTATGTCAAGCACCATGGTTGCTTGATCCTGTTTTTCTAGGGCTTGTCTAATTGACTTTTTTTAAACTTCTTTTTTTTTTTTAACATTGCAGAACATCCATACAGTCTTCTGTTACTTTAACTTTGGCATCAGCTGTAGGAGACAAATGACCTCCAGAAAGCTTTTACAAAACAACTTTCAGAAGTGGTCTCTGTCATGCCAGGCAGGACAGAAAAGGCTGCAGCAGCTAGAGTAACAGGAGCTGCTGGGCTCAGGGTCAGATTTTTGGAAAGCACTCTCCACTTTCTGACAGGGAAGTTACAGAAAGGGGTCTTGAAAATAGCATCTCAATCTATTTTTAAGCCTTTAGGTACTACTTTAAAAACAGTTTGCAATGGTCAGCCTTAACTCAATATTTGGAAGTGTCTCAAGGAAACACATTGTGCCCAGGCTCTACCATGACAGAAAACCTGCCACAGCCAGGTCACTTTACAGAGGAATGCTCACTATGGTTTTAAACAGAAGTAAGAGAAATTTTGCAACTAAATGATTCAGCCTCTCAAACTTTGACCGAGATTGTACCAACCATGCTATATGTTGTCCAGTGAAGAGTAGAAATGTACAAAGCATCAAAGGATGAAGTAAGCTACTAGGGTTAAAAACATTTCATTTCACCCTTCTGCCTTTCTACACGAAAACTGTCATCTCCTAAAAGCCTCATACTGCCATCTCAAAGAGACAGCAGCTGACACAATCCTTTAAAGTGAAAGGAAAAAGAGATTTTGTGATATCATAAAACTGGGAGCGATAAAATAACAGTAAGTACAGCAAGATATTTGCTGCTCATCTTTCATTTCTGTCTTTTCTTGTTGTTATTGTACACTCAGAGAAGAAGTAATGCAGCTTCTCTCATATACCCAAAGTGTTTCCCTTTGGTGAGCCAAAGAATACCAAAACTTATAGCAAAGCTCTGCACTGGTTAAAGTTCTCTAAGTTTTCTGTCTTCCCTGAACATCGGATACATATAGATATGTGATATTAATACATAGAAAAATAATTGATAAATTGCTGGACTATTTTACTGCACAGAGAGCAAGGAGGAAGGAATACCAGAGAGGTTTTGACAAATCAACTGTGAGACAAAAACCCCCCAAGCCCAGTCATGGTACACAAGCTAAGTTAGAGAATCAAGTCTGCACCATGAAAAGAGTAAAGACCTTAAAAGACCCCCTTTGCCACCTGCAGCAAAAGCAGACCACAGCAGGCAACGCTGCTGACTAGGGGAAAGCGTTGTTATTCTATTATATAGGGGTAAATGATTTGCTCAATAAGCTGAACTAAAAGCCCATTGAAAATGGCATCAGAAGGAAAGAAATGATACAGTAATAGTCCACTAAGGCACAAATTCAAAATGCAAAGTAGTTCAAAATTTGTCAATTACTCTATCTTAAATCAAGCCAGGTAAGGTAGTGACACAACTAAGAAAGCAAAATTTGATTTTTTTTTTTTCTTTTTTTTATTATGCTGTTGTCTAATAACGAATACGATCGGTTTGATTCATTTAATTCATTCCTCCTAAGCAGCACATTACAACAGTACTGGAATGAGATTTTTAAAAATTACTATTTCATCAAAGGTTTTTAATACCCATCTATGATTTAATCTGATCACCAAATTTGATCTATAATGATATTAATAGATAAAAAAATCCATAGTAGAGTCCATTATTGTTGACCTTTATCATCTTTTTGAAAGTACAATGGTAAAATTATCTATTAATTAGATTAATTTCAAGGAAGTTTAAATCATCCTGACCCGTGATACTTGCTTGCAAAGCTTTTGTAAGAGAATAATTAATAGGCAATAGTCCAGGAATATTATTCTGAGCAGATGTGAACCTTGAACTTCCAGTCACTAGACTTAAATTCTAACTAGGAATACATCATCTTGTGGAAACTCCAACACCCTGGAGGGCTGAAAGAGGGAGAGAAGAAAAAAAGATCGAAGTAGATTGCTGTTGTTATATATAGCCTGTATTATTGCTTAACATGACCACAAGCTAGAAGTGGATATAAGTAAAAAGTTCTGAATTTTAAAAGTTCAAGGTGAGAAGGACTGTGCCACTCAAATAATGGAGCCTTGTTTAAAGAGCATATCTTACAAGCCATTTAATTTGTCACCTATTCTGCTGGAAAATTGTATGGCCTTGGGCAAATATTTAACCCCAAGCAGTAACTAGCAGTAAATACATACAGTAAGGAAGATGAATACAAAACCTCAGCATGATTTTGCTATTTTTCCTCATTCTTCCATCATGACAAATCCATTTCTACAGATTTCAGATTAGATCTCTTCCAAACATATATCTGATTCCCAGGTCCTAGGTTTAAAAATTTAATTATAAGGTCTTTATGGCAGAATAGCATCCACCAAACAATGAATAGGAAGTAATCTAGATTAGAGTCTTGTATTCACGTGTAAATTTTCAACAGGAAGTAGTCCCTGTATTTTCTGATAAACTATGTCACACTGAACTGTCCAATAAATTGGAAAATGTTTTCCATGTTGATGGATGGAGCTCTTACCTGTAAAGCCTCTTTAGAATATATTGAGAGACTACCAAAATGTTCTGTTTCAAAAACTGAAGGGAGGACAGAACAGTTTCCCATGCACAGAGACTCACAGAGCACCTTGTAAGAAGGGGTGGATGGGAAGTGCTGCTCTGCTGTACGTGTTGTTTTATAACATCTAAGCTTTTAACACCAACACTGCACAGAACAAAAGCAGATCACTGAACTGAAAAACCTAAAACCGTGCTTCCCAAGGCTTCAGGAAAGATCAAACTGACTAGATGTACATTTATAATATTGTGACTAAACAAGGAAAGGCTAGAACAAAGGAAAAGAACCTTTTTCCCATCCCTTGAATCCCTAGTTAAACTTCTACATAGTGCACACTGAGTAACACAACATGAAAACACCACTGCCTTAGCTATAATTTAATGACATTTTATAGCACTAAGCAAGAACATCTTTTCTTGGGGAAATACTGTGTGTTTCTGATTAACTATTTAGCAGATGCTAAATGTGCTGAATTAAAATGAAATGTTTGCACCAGAGGGTCACAGGAAGAAGGACCTCACAGCATGGCCCTTGATCCCCTGTAAGAAGTATTTGGTGCAGCACTCAGAAAGGCCTGGAGTTCTTTTATAACAAAGTTTCAAGAATAAATTCCACCAATAATACTTTCTGCTATCTCTCTGGGAAATCTAGTGAAGTGAAATTGATTTTCTTTTTTTATTAGCAAGGCTATTAAGCATGAGGCACCAAGAGATGAATGGAGAGCAAGCAACATAAAGAGAACAAAAGTGTCTGAAAATGCCTTTTATTTGTTGCATGGTTTCTTTTCGAGAAGAAATCACAGAATCAGAAAGTATGTCGAGGTAGAAACGACCCAGAAAGATCATTAAGTCCAACTGCTAGCCCTGCCCAAGACCATCTCCAAGAGTCACACCATATGCCCAAGAGTGTTGTCCAAATACTACTTGAGCTCTGTCAGGCTTGGCGCTGTGTGGGGAGCTGTTCCACTGTTCAACCACCCTTTGGGCAAAGAACTTCTTCTAACATCCAACCTAAACCTCCCCTGACACAGCTTCAGGCCATTCCCTCGGGTCCTGTCACTGTCACCACAGAGCAGAGATCTGTGCCTGCCCCTCCTCTTCCCTTCTTCCCTCACAAGGAAGCTGTAACTGCAGTGGGGTCTCCCCTCAGTCTCCTCTTCTGCAAGGTGAACAAACAAAGTGACCACAGCTGCCCATCATACAGCTCCCCTCAAGGCCCTTCAACATGCTTGTGCCTTCCTTTGGTCACTCTCTAATAGTTTAATGTCTTTCTTGCACTGTGGCACCCAAAACTGCCCCAGCACTCGAGGTGAGGCTGCCCCAGTGCAGAGCAGAGAGGGACAATCCCTCCCTTGTCCAACTGGTGATGCTTCCCTGATGTCCCCAGGACACACTTGACCCTCCGGGCTCCAGGGCACTGCTGTTCACCTTGCCACTGACCAGGACCCCAGGGCCCTTTCCATGGCAGTGCTCTCCAGCCTCTCATTCCCCAGTCTGTCCATACACCCAGAGCTGCCCCATCCCAGATGCAGAATCCAGCACCTTTCCTTGTTGAACCTCATATGGTCAGTGATTGCCCAGTCCTCTAATTTGTTATGGTCTCTCTGCAGGGCCTCCCTGTCTTCAAGGGAGTCAACAGCTCCTCCTAGTTTTATATCTGCAAACTTGCTCAGCATCCTTCCAGTCCTGTGTCCACGTCATTCATTCGTGAAGCTGTTGCAGAGCACTACCTGCAGGGGGGCAAGATCAGTCTCTGTCCAGGCTCCCCTGCCAGCACACAGTGACCCCAGGAGCCTGCTTGCATGTAGGAATCTGCAAGTGCAGCAAGCAGCCACTACAGAAATCTGATCCTAAATTTGTCAAAAGAACCAGAAAATTTCTCCTAACTTCTGAGAGACATCTGAGCTCACTAGAGACTGTTTCAGTAAAAGTCACATATTGCTGATAGCCCACTTCTACTGCTCAGTATAAAGAAATTTGAAACTGGGGCTTTCAGATGAGGTTAAGGAACTCATTATCTATATTCCCCCTTTTCATTCTTTTCTTTTAAACTTATGTCCTCATTGCTTTTTCTTTGATTTTTCTCCTGCTTTGATCACCCAGAGCTGACCATAACAATTTGTTCCCTAGGTCATTTTTCAACAGAAGCAGAAGTGGTAGGAGAGCTGGAAAACACACCTAAAAGGCGTAGGATAGCAGCACACTGCTGCTGTAAAACAACTGGCTCTTATTCTGATCTTGTATCTTCCTGGTGCACTGTTTTCATGGCTTGTCTTTTATAGATAGCGTGATAAAAATATTGTAGGCATAACATTCCGTTCTCTGGGAGTAGAACCGTTTGGTACACAGTGACAAAGAGAACAAAGGAGGATACCCCCCACAACACAAGCAGTTTACAATGCATTTATGGTCCTATGAGAGTGGAATGAATTCCTACAAGCAGAATTAATACCATACCTTATTCTTTAACATCTGAAGGAGGCAGAAGTAAAGGAAAAATGAAACTTAAAGTGTCTTATTTCAAACAAAAGGAGGATATTTAAACAGGAGAGTCTCAGGGGAAAGATTTCATATCACTACAAACAGTGCATTTGTCCAGAATATAACGGCAATGATAACGTTACTAATGGAAGTAAGACATCCTTGCGGTTTCCTGTGGATTGTAAATTAAAGAAACAAGTACCGGAGCTGAGATATCCTTGTATGCACACACATACGCACATACACTGCTCACCCTTTGCAATTACCTAATTGTAATGTCAGATCAAAGATAGACAGAGTACAGATGGATGAGTTCTCATCTGCATCTGGCTGTGGACGTTCTGTTTGTCATTGGGCCTCGGTGAGAGCACGAAGCAGCAATACACTCATTAGTCCCTGGAGGTTTCTGCAGTTTATGATCAAACAGAGATGAGTTTTCCATCTTCCTGCTGCTTGTATATCATTTAGCACTACAAGATGTTCCATGAATAATGGAAATAATGAAAATATGTCCTCTAAGACACTCTCCCCAAGCCAGAGACCACACACTGCAGTTATTAACGAATTATATATGCATTGATTAATTGGCAGTTGCTGCCAGGCAGAGTATGTGGAGTGTGTATTACAGCTCAGCCTTGTCTGCCTTTCCGATGCCTGGGAGCTTGCTTTGGATCCTCAACTTCCATTGCGAGTTTTGTGAGAAAAAGGTCCTTTCTCACAAAACTTAAAGGAATGTGAGTAGCTCTGAGACAACCAGGAAATATGGAAGTTATTTGGAGCAGAGGGCTGGACAGACAGATAGGCATGGCCATATAAACTTCAATTGTGACTGTTCTTCCAGTTATTTTCTTATGGGCTTGCACAGCACAATCTTAAAATATGTGGTAAGTAAAGACAGACTGAACAGCTTGTAAAGTATGGATTTTTCTTATTTACCTTCAAATGTGAGGATAACAAAGAACATCCTTGCTCTATCATAGCTCCACCTGTTCTTCCCAGGCATTTCTTGACATTCTTCATTACACAGGAACATTAAGACAGGATCCAACTCAGAGTGTCAAATAATCTTTTTTTTGTAGCACTTAAGTACAAATGTAACTGCAAAGACTCTTAGGGACTTATTTAATAAAGTAGGCTGAAATACTCTAATTCTGGATCCTGCTTGCTTTAGTAAATTCTCTAACAAATCCAGGACCATGTGGGGATTCACAGTTGCAACTATATTGAGCAGCATGGCCAGCAGAACATTTTAAAGCAAGTAAGAGAGAATTTAATCCTTCCAAGGCAAAAAGAATTTTTCTTGAACTGTTGCCAAAAATGAGTGCATGAGTTACATAATTTTCATTCCATTCGTTGGAAGCATATAAGCATTAAGTAGTTCACTGTTACATGAAAAGTAAAAACTACAGGCAGTAAACATCTTTAATATAAGAACTCACTACTGAAAACATGCTAATATTGAGGTTTTGGGGTAGTGGGGGGCTTGTTATTGGTTGTAGACAGAATGGTTTTCTTGTTATAATTTGAATGCAACTTATCTGCTATCCCTTCTTTCTGCCCATAGTTAATACGCACTTGCAAATTTTGACAAAATGATCAGGAGTGCTAGGCTGGTCTTTTATCTCAGACTTAATTAAATTCTCAAGATAAAAAACTAGCAGCACCCACACTTGAGGTCAGATAGGCACAACTCAGCCATTCAACATTCTATTTGACATTTTGCTGGCTGGCCAGCACATACACATAGCTCCAGACTTGACAGATCGTTTGCCATCTTGCATGTCCAGAGTACAGAAAGAGAGAGAAGGGGAGCAGAAGAGTATAAAGAGGATAAAGGGCACATGAGATCACCACACATGGACAAAAACTTGCTTACTCAAGTATCAGCGGTGTTGTAAAGAAATTCTAAAATTCTTTCAGCAGCTCATCAGACCTGACCAGCTAAAGTCAGAAGAACTCCAAGTGCCATTATACACATTTAACTCAAATTCACTTCAGAGGATACTTTAATGCAACCAAGTTGGAAAATGCAAGTATTTGTTAAATCACATATGATAATAGTTCCACAACCACACTGCAATGACAGAGCCTGATTTTTTCTCACACACTCCAGCTAATGTGATGTATTTATGCCAATTGAACTATTTCTGCTTTTCATCACTTAAAAGAATTCAGCTCAAGATTAAGAAAAAATTGAGGTTTTTAAATCCCGTGAACTAAATGAGAGGCTGAAAGATGCACATACAGTAAGTCACAGATCTTAATTGGACTGTGTTATTTTTATACCAATGGTAAAAGTTACAAACTGATAAGCAGACAAAAATGTATCTTGTCAGACAATCTTGCTATGTTGGCATCTCACTAGAGATAAAGAGCAAAATACATGCCATGAGGTTCAGGTGCATGGGAGGCTTATACAAAAAGCCTGGAATGGAGTGGAGGTAAAAAAAAAACAAAACAGAACAAGATAAAAACAAAGTTCTGAAATCTGGGGATGTACAGCACATGTGGATCGAACTACATGGCTTCTATTCCCAGGGATGTGATTAAATACATGCTCAAGGCAGCAGTGTGATTAGAATGAATTGGTGCAACGAAATGTTCTGAGAATGGAAGCTGATCCAGTTCAAACAAGTGAGAAATGAGGATGCTACAATGTCGAATATTTAATTAATGAAAGAAAAACAGAGAAAATTCACTAGAGACAACTGTTCTGTATTCCCAGACATTGGCTAGCTGGCTTGAGAATAATTTCTATTCCTAAACTCAATTTTAAGAAAGGAAAAGAAATGCAGGCATGCAAGAATCTGATATCATTCAATTAACATTTTGGTATAAGATTTTAATGATAGCATCTTGAAAAAGCCCATTTAATGTGTAGGAAAAATGTCTGCTCCTGATTGGTTTGGCATGTTCCAGAAATGCTGTCTGATTATACCTCAGCCCAGAAAATTGAGAAAGCTGTCTTAAAGGATTACAACCTACAGACTTACATTTCTGATTTGTACAACTGCTGGAGGGCATTGTGGAGTGAAAGCATTTTCTGAGGGTATTGTACAGAATGTGCATCTCAAGTGTTGTACACACATGAATTCAGCAAACCTGCCTTCCTGGACAGCAGTAAATCAAGCAGCCAAGCATCTTAAAAAGAAATAGAGGAGCGTAATATATTATATAATTTTTCTCTATTTTGTCCTGTGAACACACTCCTCTGATAGTGCAGAGGTCTGTTTGATAAAGCAGTTTGATTGATAACAACTGTGCCATTCCTCTGAAGAATCCACATGAGTATCACAGATGGTGAGATAACTTGCTGTAATTTTCTCAGTAAAGAACACTGAATCAAGCTTTCAGCCTACATAGCAGTCAATAATTTCCAACAAAAATCACTAAAGAAGATTTTTTTTTATTTATTTAAGTAGAGAAGGAATTCTGTACTTGCACCTCTCAGATTTCGATTATCCTGGCATCCATGTCTCTGCTGTGATGCTGGAATGTGTTCTACAATCAGCATGTCGAATATTTCTGCCCTAGTGATTCTGAGTGCACATGTAGGTTAATGTCAGATTTTGACAGTGATAAGGAAGTGAAAATATGGGAAAGCAAAAGGGGGGAAAACAGGAATAAATAATAGTGAACTACAGCTGACTGAACTGAGATGCTTGGAATTCTGTAGCACTGAGAGTGTGATCAAGTAATTACCTTGTACTATCTTCACATGGTACTATACTAGCTGGGTCATGCAGCGTCCTGGTGTCCTGCTACTTGGAGCCTAACTAGAATAGCTGGAGTTAATTAAATTCAGAGCTGATTGGTGGGGTGAGGCATCTAAATCTACACATAAGCCAACCACATTTAACATGCTTAAGGATTAGATAGATTGAGGGGGGAAATATCAAATACAGCATTTCTATGATCCAAGCTACTCAACTGCAGTTATCTCTCAGTGTTTTAAAAGTTTTTATCAAATACACTGACCACAGGATGGACAAGCACACAGTAGACCCTCAATCTGCAGGTAGACTGTAAGGATGTATGGGAGTGTTCTGTAATATCTAATTGGAAACACTGACAATAATGGGCCTTCAAAACATGCACCACACTGGATCTCTGACAGCCTTCTGCAAACTGAATAAATAACCCTTCTGCTTTAAAAGATTTTATTCCTATTTCTCTAATAAGCAGCTCTTCCTTTTTCATCCGTAATATCCAACATAAGACAAAGTTATATCAAGACAAATTTCCATTTCCTGACTCTTCTGTCAGCAGGTGAAATCACCATCTAGCCATTGACACAAGAATCAGCACACCTGGATTCTCACATCTCTCTGGACTTGGGCAGTGATCCCATTGCAGTGACCACTGCACTGATGGAACACTAGACTAACTTACATAGCTAGTCTGGGTTTGTAACCTGGGAGGCAAATAAAAAAATAACTTGGTTCTTATAACTCAGATGCTGTAGTAACCTTGTTCCCATGAATCTCACAGTTTTTCTGAGTAGCATGGACCGTGGAGGCACTGGATTCTGCCTGGCTGTGTTTATATTCAAGGTTTATCCTCCATTGCCTCTTCAGGCTTCCCACATGCTCCCTCTGCACACAGAACCCTGAAAGCATTTCCACTGTCAGCGTTCTTGGAACGTGCACAGAACCAGCTGCAAACCTTCTCCCTCTGCCATTGTGTCTATGGTCTGTCTGAAAAGCCTGCTTTGATTCCAGCTCTCACACCTTTCATGTTAGTGGCATTTTGTTCCATTCCCAGTGGCTTACCTTTGGAGAGTTCTTTCCCTTGGGAAGAAATGCCACAGCTCCATTGATCAGCCTGTGCTCTGTGCACAGCAATTTCACAGCAGACTATATTGCTTGAACTCTGTGGCACAATTTCCACTAGTTTACAACAGCTCTAAGGCTCTCAAAGCGGTCTCATCATCATCACAATTATTTGTTTAAAAGGCTGTTCTGCTCTTTGAGTGCTGTCACTCAGTAAGCCCACCTGCACTGGATGGAATAGCATCCTTGTTCCAAGTCTAGATCATATTTTGGTTCTTGAAAAACAAACAGTGCTTCAACTCAAATACAGGGCTTCAACTAAACCACTAAGGCATCTTTTTACCTCTTGCTACTTTTGATTGTAGCTGATAAAATGCCAGCTACATATCTTTCCAAGTAATACAGCCTGGGAATTTGCTTCTACACTGACCTGTTCAAAATAGTTTCTGCTATGACTAACTCCTGCAAAGAATCCTCCAATTCACATTAAGATGGAGAACTTTCTAGCTATTTTCCATGCAAATCTCACCTCCAATTTTATGAATAAAATTTTAAAATTGTCTTCTTTCCATAAGGAATTGTCAGTCTATAATTTTAGAATCCTTAAAAGTTCTATTCCTAGGAGTGGGAATAGTCCATCTTTCACAGAAACCTGGCATTTAATTTCCTTTCTGCTCTCCTGCAGTTTTATTTCATACACTTTGTTCATAACACTGCTTCTGAATTGTCTCATTTTTACTTGTTACTTTAGCATTCTTTGTGCAAAATACATGTTTTTGAACTCTAACAGTACCCAGTCTTCTCAGCTTCTACCACTGAAAAAAAATACTCTGTTTTTTTATTCTATAAAATAAATAGAGTCAAATAGTATTTTGCTGTGAAGTGCCTAGAATTTGTCACTTGGCTTTTCTGCCACTGTCAGTCTTCAGAGAGAACAGAAATCCTTCCCTCACCAAATTAAAGCCATTAGTCCTTTTGTAGCCACAGCACTCGCCAGACGGAATCTTCCATGGCAGCTGCAGACAGCTCTAGCCTGTTAACTGACTACCTGTTCAAGCATTTCCCATCACAAACAAAATGCTCTGGTACACTTGCAGCTTGCCTCTTCAAGTCCTGCACGAAGCACAAGGCTTCCCTGGAGGCCTGCCCCCATGGTGCAAGAAAAAAAGACCTTACATCCCCTGAGGAGGGCACTGACAAGGGAAGGGATGTCTGGCTTCTACATTCCCATGGCTGCCACCTCCTGATGCAACGATCCACTTTTTTATAGTGTTTTCTAAATCCTAGCCAACAGTTTTACCCCTGCAGGTACAGAGAGTAAAGAGGTTCTGAAGACATATACTTATTAAAAATTCAGAAACTGTGCTACCAAAGTCTCTGTGTGTGAGTGGGGGAACATCACCCATCATGCAAGCCCAAGCTTTTCCCAGGTTACTCATTAGGAACACAAAATAATCCTATTTCATATTTCTACACAGACACTCCAGACTTTGAGACCAGTTCTTGTTGCTAATAATAATGGTTGACAGGTAGATGGAGGTTAGAGTGGTTCCATTATATAGGAAACCCAAAAGAACAGAGAGTTAAAGGTTTCACAGCCCACCAACTCCATCACTGCTTGATGTTTCAGCTTTTGAACTCTTGTCTTTGCACGTTCCTCTTAATGCTTTTATATGACTTTCTTGCTGGACTGTTTATTAGAGCAGCTGTGTCATTTCCTGGATGGAAAAAATCTAATAAAAGTGTTCCCTCTTTAACACAATTAAAAATAAATGCAACAGATGTGTAGCTCTACTCTTGGCTATTGATTTCAAATCCCACAGGACTTCCACTATTTTATTATCATTTACATGATAACTCAGGGTAGAAATTGTTCAGTGAAACGCACAGAGATTCACTTGGGATCTGATCCTGTTGGGTTCCACCCTCCTGCATTTTCAATTTGCCTTCAAGTTGAGTATTCATTTTTAAACCACACCAAAGCGTACATATGGCTCACCATAAAATTCTCAAGAGGAGGCCACTGGTTTCAGGAACAACAGTAGAAAAAATGTGAACAGAGTAGTGTGAAAAGAAATGTCAGCAAGGCTCTGCCTGATTGAAGTCTCCTCTGCATTCAATATTTGAATTTTCTGCATTATTTATTGCCACCATCAAGAGTTTAATCCTTAAGGCATCATTCTGCATGCAGTCTCCCTATAAGCACAAGAAACCCTAAGTAGCTTAATTCCAATACAGTTATATAAATTATTAATTTCATCTCCAAATACGATATGAATTTCATCTGAGAAATTGTCTGAGATCCAGAACTTCTGTGTGGAGACCAGATTTCCTATATTAAAGCTTTTACAAGAGTTCTGTGAAACAATCTTTCACTTGAAGGCTATAATGCAGACAAGGAATAAAGAAATATCTCTTCCAACGTTTACCTATATGAATCATATTCCAACCTACATTTCTAAATTTTTCTCTCCAACTGACTAAATATAAACACCCCATCACCACTACTCTCGCCCCTTCCCCCAAATCCCAAGCAGATTAACCTACAATTTGGCCAGTTGTAAGGTATCTTGAGGTAACCTACTACTTTGAGTGCATCAAACATGATAACCTAGGACATGGCAAATCTCACAAGAGAAAACTCTGCAAGTACCACTTCTATTATTCATTCCCTACTGTCACCCTGAGTGCTCTCAGAAGAGTTCTCCAAATGTCACCTTCCCACTAACTTTCACATAGCTACATACATGTGGCTAGAAACACTGCTTCAAGTATATCCCAGTGTAAGTGTTCTGTTTCCACAGACACAGAAAATGCATTAGTTTCTTCTAAAAAATATATATGTGGAAAAGAAGGAAAAACAAACAAAAACCAAACCAAGCAAAAACCCAGAAGTCGTGTCTACAGAGTTGGTACCTTCTTCTATGTTATTCTCAAAACTGAAAGTAGATAGGATGAACTATTATTTTTAACATCACTAGAACTCTAAAGAGCTTCCTCCAAGGGTCACTGAAGTCCACAGGAAGGCATGGGTTGACTCATTTCTGCAGCACCTTACATTCAGTCCATGAGTTTCTCCTTAGTTTGCCTGTATGAGTGATTTAGTTGCTATTTCTGGTATTTCTATCCAAATATCTGACAAATAGCAACACCTTCAGCAAATATCTATATTCTGGTA